>CANSGD010000411.1:0-143528 GCA_947645195.1 Patellifolia procumbens
TAGTCATACAAGAGCATTTTATAAAAACTCAAATACAATAGGAGTTATTCTAAAATAACTCATACTTAAAATTATTATTAGCAAATCTACCATAATTGAGATCACTTCGAGCAATTTTCCTTTGATATAATTTCATTATACACCCTATTGTAACTTATAAAATCTTTAAGCCAAATGTTGTGATACAGATTGAGTTCTTATAGGCTAATTTTTTTCTTTATATATTTATTTAAAATTCTAGTTATAATTAGTACTCCTTCCGTTTTCATTTAATGTTCCCATTCAGAATATGTGGGAAAACATGCAGGTTGGTGTAGATGAGAATCTTTTGAATTTTATATTGTATAAAAGTGTCTTTGATACTTTTTGCTTTTGAAAAAGTAAGAGAAAGAAACGTGGGTGATTGAGAAACAAATTATTCTAAGGTAGGCCCATGTGTAAGACAAAAAGTAAAAATTGTTATACTTCCTCCGTTTTAAAATAAGTGATACAACTTTCTATTTTGGGGTGTTTCAAAATAAGTGATACACTTTGGTTTTTTGCTTTATATGATAACTTTTTGCTTGTGAAATGACCTATGTGCCCTTACTTTTTGCTAAACACATCATTAACAACATCTAACAACACTAACTTCAAAGGGGTGGGGGACCACACCCACTAACTTCACCATTAATTATACACTAAACACATTTATAATCTTTTGCCTCAAAATCCGCAAAAGCAACAATGTATCACTTATTTTAAAACAGAGGAAGTAAATATTTTGTTGTTGAAGGGTAAGATGGGGAAATAAATGTTCTTAAAATGGAAAAGATTCAAAATGGGAAGAACTTTTAAAAACATCTTAAAAAGAAAAATAGGAACATCAAATGAGAACGGATGGAGTATATGAATTATGCAAAAGTCAAATGGCCCAACTAAAAAAAATTTGGAGCTAGGAACTATAAAACAAATGCAATATAAAATTATTACTTTGTTAGAAGTTGTTAGAATTGTGCCATGGCGAACTCCAATGATCACCCAATAGTCAATTTACATGTGGCATAAGACTGATAATTCATGCTAACACATCTTTTAATATTATTAAGGAATAATTGATAGGAATAATCCGACCTTTGGCCGGTCTTCCATCAATGGTACCACCTTCAATTAATCCAGGTATAATCCGACCTTTGACGCCCATATTCTCTCATTGGTCCCTCACCTGTTGGTAAGTCATGGTGACCTACAATCATGGGTAATCCTCCTAATTACGTGATTAATAGCTAATTAAGTATATTTAAAACTTAATTTTTTAATTAAAATTCTAAATCAAAGTTATTAAAAAAAACTAAAAAATTAAAATTAATTTCCTCCCCAGCCAACCCCCCTCCCCCTCCCCCTGCCACCCCCCACCCCTCCCTGCGCCTGCCACCCCACCCCCCCTCCCCTTCCCCTGCGCCTGCCACCCCACCCCCCCCTCCCCTTCTGCGGCCACCCACCCCCTCCCTCTCCCTTCCCCTGCGCCTGCCACCCCACCCCTCCCCTTCTGCGGCCACCCTCCCCCTTCCCCTGCCGCCACCCCCCCTCCCCCCCCTTCCCCTGCGCCTGCCACCCCACCCCCTCCCCCTCCCCTTCTGCGGCCACCCACCCCCCTCCCCTCTCCCCTTCCCCTGCGCCTGCCACCCCACCCCCTCCCCTTCTGCGGCCACCCTCCCCCTTCCCCTGCGCCGCCACCCCACCCCCCCCCTCCCCCTTCCCCTGCGCCTGCCACCCCACCCCTCCCCTTTTGCTGCCACCCTCCCCCTCCCCCGCCACCCCACGCCCTCCCCTTTCCAACATATCACTCACACTCAATCACTCACACACTCACTCACCAATTACCACTGCCGGAACGCCAAAGTCACCGCCGGCGACTCAGCCACCAGCACCACCATCGCGTCCGCACCGCAAACCACCTTCACCTACCCCCTTCTTTCGACATAACTTTGGAAACCAGAGAAAGAAAGAGAGAAACGGAGAAATGCGGTGGTGGGCCCCTTCTTGGTCGAGTCGCCGGTCGTCGGTCGCCGGTGAGCAGCAGTGGGGGAAGGGGAGGGGAGAGGGGTGATGGTGGGAATGGGGTTGGGGGGTGGGTTTTCATTTTTTAAAAAAGTTTTTTTTTTAAAAGAAAGTCAACGGTAATTTTAGTCGGTCAAACAGGTTGCCATCATCCTGTACCAATGAGAGAATATGGGTGTCAAAGGTCGGATTATACCTGGATTAATTGAAGGTGGTACCATTGATGGAAGACCGGCCAAAGGTCGGATTATTCTTGTCAATTTTTCCTATTATTAAAACTAGTATTAGGTTTGCATGATGCCCCAAAGTTTTGTACGCTACAACATCATCAACAAATAAAAAAAAAGATTTCAAAGTTACAGAGTTAACTCTTGAATTCCATTCATATATGACCATCGATTTTGATGAAATAAGCATTAATAGTATGGTGGAGGGATGGTTGGAGTTCCCTATTTCATACTTGAGATTGTGAATTCAAATCTTCACATTGACAATTTTTTTAAATATATGAGAATAACACAACTATTGAAATAGGGGTAGTGACACGTGGCGGATTGCGATTCTTGCATACTTTTTTAATATGCATAGATGTGTGAGAAAGAATGACATATCTCTCTACAGTTCCATCCAAGGTTGTTGGACTTGAGATTGTACTTAGAGTTGAAAGGAGCTCACATAATCGGATTGTAGAATCGAATCGTAGAACTATAAGATTATATACATTATACTGAATTAATTAATATATGTACTAAGATATGCTCCATGTTAGGTCAATATGAAAGAAATTCATCCCTAAAATCTTGAGTGTATAGTTATTATCTACTTATATATGCAATAATTGATATTCATGGTTAAACCTATAAATTGTTCTTTATATACATCTCTGTAATAAAAAATAAATATTATATATTTAAATATATATTTTAGTTATAAAATAAAAAAACCACCGAGAAACTTTGCTTAACAAATTCAACTTGACATATAAATTTAATAATTTGATAGCAAAATATGACAATATTGATATAACGATAAGAATCCAAGGATTAGCAACAACTAATAGAGTAATATCAAAAAGGTTAATACCTCATAATCGAGTAATCGAATTCATCAATTCATAAAGCACATCCCAAAATCAAGGTTGTCAAATAGGCTAAGAGAGCTCTAAATACGGGCATGAAAAAACAACTCAAATTAACATTTCAATGGACAAGGCAAATTGTAGAATTAGATGTATCTTAGAATTAAAGGCCAAACGATATCTACAATAGGTATATAAAAAAACAAAATACCATCAAACAAGATTAAATCAAAGGTCTTCGATGAAACTACAATGAACCGAATCGACCACAATTGCGCAATTTTGTATAAACTGAATCTTGCAGCTATAATGGATCCGTCTATCTTTTGAACATATTTTGGAGAAGAAAATGTTTTATTTCACAGAATTGTCCGCAACCGAGATTTCAATACCTTCATGTTGATAGTCTTGAACTTTATCCAATGAGAACAAATTCCCATACCTACAAGGTGAAGATGACATTTTTTCGAATAACGGACACCACCCTGCACCCATTGTGGGTAAGAATTTGGAGAATCCCTACGAATGAGTACCTAAGCCAGGTTTTCGAGCACGTACTCGTTTAGTAGGAATTCTTTGAATTTATTGCCATAAAGGGTGCACGGTGGTGTCCGTTTTTCGAACAAACGCCATCTTCACCTTCAAAAATTCAAAACACGCAAAACGAGGCAAACCCTAACTCTAACCCTAATTAACCCTACACTAACATTTTATTTTAACGAAATGTTTATGGTAGGAAAGATTTCAAACTACAAGTGTACCATTTAGAAGTGAAAAAGATAGAACTGTACTAGTAAGAGAAGCCAAATCTAAGAGTCTACCATTGGGAATATCCCAAAAATGTACTTCAAAAATGTACTTCAAAAATGAAATACTTCAAAAATAATGCAATATAAAAGACAAACAAAAATTAGGCCTAAGTAAACTTGAAATTAATAATAAAGACTACGCTACTCCCTCATCTTCCTTCCCGCTCCAAAATATAATACAACAGAACATACTCGGGCGTCGCCGAGGCAAAAGAATAGTTAGGATATCGAACAATGTAATTTTAATTCTTTATTTTTTTTGTTTGTTCATGCATGAGTATAAGGCTAGGATTAATATCAATGTACAATATTCCAAACATGTGAGTAAAAATTGTAGCCAACCTCGTCCTCCTTTTTTTCCAATTGCATTTTATCAATCAACATATGAATATACGCATGAGCAAGCGTTTTAGCTCGCCACTTGTTATCCTCTATTCCAGTTGCATTCTACTCATATCATTGTCATATATTTGGGGGATATCCTGGTTAGAATATTTTAGGAAAGAGTCAAAGAATCGACCAAATTGAAACTGTTATATTTTTTTGTAAGGTCCGTCTAATAATTTCCTTTACCCCTTCCTTTCCCCTAAAGTTCTCTATTAGATTTCATTCCCCACTAATCAATATGTTTCATCTACCCTTTCTCCCTTGTACTCCATATGGTCATATTGACCCATTATTGACGACTATCTAACACCACAACTAATAATCCACTCGCACCACCCCAACCACCAACAATGTTCCAACCACCGCCTAATCTACCCTCAACCCACCACCCCCCTAAAAAAAACACCACCACCCACCAGTCTCCCACCCCTAAAACCTAGCCCACGCTCACTTAAACACCAACTCCATCTCGGTTTCCGCACACACACCTCCACTAACAATCCAACCCGCCCCTAATATCCATCCCCACCCCCACCCCCACTCCCACTCCCACTCCCACCCCCCACTGACTACCCAAACCCTACCCTAAAGTATTCCCCCATGGATTAACCCTTCCCCATCCCTGACTTTGACCCCCACCCACCGAAAATCCTTCCCTAGCCTTGTTCTACTTCCTTCCCATCGATAAACCTTTTCCCAGTCTCAATTTTCACCCCCAACGAAAACCCTTCATTAGTCCCAAAAAATCAACCTATCACACCGAAAACCTTCTACCAATCTTGAAAACCACCCTAACCTTATTCAATACCTACCCACTCCCAACTATGGGTGTGCACAAATCGGTCCGGACCTGATTTTGGACCGGAATCATACCGGACCGGACCGACAGCATAAACTATACGTTTGTATATGATAAAAAAGCTAAAATACTAAAGATTCACCGGAAATAGAGAATCTCAGGCAAAAAAACCCACTTATGTCGTTTTCTGAACCGATTAGAGCAAGTTCGTGTTGTTTTGTGCACCTTTTTCGCTGGTGCTGTTTTGTGCAACAAACATATAGTTTGTGCTGTTTAATCCAATTTTTCCTATGATAAAAGATAGACAAGATAATTTGAACTTGTCACGTTTGATAAACAGGTAGCGTCTAGTTAAAGATTCCTCACACATATAAGTAAACGAGCCTGGTAAAGGTTTGAGAAAGGCAACACGTCAACCGAGAACCTAAGACAAACTTGACACGGCTCAACTTGTTTATCACCTCTAATGGTAACCAAACACCATTTAGAAAAAAATGAACATGGTTTATGTGAAGTCTAGAACCCACAACATCTAGTATAGACGAAAGATATCTATCCAACATTCCATTATATTCTTATTGCTTCCTTAAGCAAGATTAATGATGATAGTATGAGTTCATAATGGACATCAAAAGTTAAAGTATAATGTATTAAAATGCATATTATAAATAAATTGACTTAATTTCTTCTTTACACTAACATATTTGCACACCAAATAACGTACATTATTTTGAACTACTAAATCATAGTAATAAACAATAGTACACATCGATCGCCATAACCCAAAACTGGTTAAAATTTAAACTTTGTAAACTAGTTTGATATATCAGGGAAGAGGATGGGGCGGGCAACAAAATTAAAAAAAATCAATAATAGCTATTTTCAAACTAATTTCTATTAGGTGATTACGCACCAAACATTCTGTTTTATAGTTATTTCATTTTCACTCTTATACTCCATCTCCCTTTTGTTATTCCAAATGACATCTTTCGTTAATCTTTTGGTAGATTTTTTTAAAATTTTTTGACGTTTTAATTTCAGATCATTAATTCCAATCTATTTTCTTAAATTTATTACTCATTTACTTTTATCTATTTTTATATTATTTCCCTCTTTAGATTCTTTTGACATCACAATTACACCCCTCGAAAACAAATAACTAAGGTAAAAAAGATATTAAAATTAAAAGAGCAATCTCTATTATGTCTATTATATAAGGGATGGGACATGGGAGGACTTGGTATCCACATGAAATTACGGTCTTACCTCTTCTTTGCTGAATTCCTATTCTAAGGGAAGAGGGTAAGGCATAAAAGCTTTTCTAAAAAATAAAAAAAAATTACAGGCTTGTTTGGAAAGATAGAAAAATAAGATAGGATAGGTTAGCTATTTCCCTTCCGAATTGAAGGTAAAAATAAATTACAAACTGCGGACTAATGTATAATTTTTGTTGGACATCAGATGTTTTGATCTTTCCGAAAATTTGTGGAACGGACCACGTGTATAAAAAGCTAGTACTATATATACAAAGAGCACTTGCAGGAGATAGAAATGTTGCTTTCTCCTAGATCTATATATACAAAGAGCACGTACCAAATAGTATTTGGTCTACTGATAAGCAGAGTACCCTTTCAAGTTCTAACCTCAAGGTTGGGGGTTCAATCCCCACTAGAGGCACTTTGAGGGTAGGGATTCCCCTTACCCTTCCCCCTACTCTCAAGTACCTGGCCCATTAGGACCCGAGCGGGATCCTGGCCACTTATTCTTACCAAAAAAATATATATACAAAGAGCACGTGTATACGTAGCATGTTGCCTTCTCCTGGATCTGGAGACTACCAATTGAGTAGCCCATAGCCCCCATATGGCTGGGCTGCCCTAAGTCACCATTTATTGGGCCAACAGTGTAATATTAGCCATGTCCATCATCTTTTGTAGCCTATTTGAGCTCAAACCAATTTTTGATGCTGCAGACTGCTGAGTGCTGACTAACCTCTCTTTCATAAGTTATAAGTTTTTTTTTTAGGGGTTCTAAGTTTATAACTATTTTATAAGTATAACATTTGGAGTACTTATTTAATCTATACAATTTGAATTTTACATTTACCAATGTATGATTTTGATCTTTAATTTGTTTATTCCTCACTAAGTAAACATTATACAAAAAAATGACTGATAAAATTAATATTGAAATGACAAATGAGACAAATAATATTTCATCCGACTATATTTGTCAATAATGTATAAATCGCTGATAACTGTTAAAATAATTATGTGAATCGTGAGAATGTACAAAGAGGATTATATAGTATTTAATTATGCTAGCCCTCATATTACTTATCTTAAAAATTGACTCTAAACCTTAAGCACTCAGAAAATTATCATGTATTTTCCCACTTAAACATGATGATCCTGAACAATATAAAGGTTGTATTGGAAAAGTCTCTATCTTATTGTTATACTTCACCTCAATGATTTCTGACTGAAAGCAAACGGTATCTTGTTAGGGGTCATGTATACTTATCACTAATTTTTTGACAAGAGAACCATAATATTAAACACCATCTACTCTTTAGTCTTGTTATATCATAACAAAAACAGGGGGGTTAGCTAACTCGTCATTGTCATACAATACTTTTAGTAACTCATAGGTAAACCAATTGCCCAACGACACATCATCCCATTTTCCATTGTTATGTGTCAAATTAGCAAAAAATGTTAATAAGTAAGGTGGTTTTGGCATGGTAATTCACTTTATCCTTTAATTGATTTCATCCTTAACCTTTAATAATGTGAAGAGATTTTTAACTCCCACTTACCTTTAATAAAGCATTCACAGCAAGGGAAATAAAAACTGCTATTAGTGATGGCTATCCTAGTAGTAAAAGAAATGTTCTAGGAAATGTATTTATATCATGAGGGATATTTTTTGAGAGAAAATGAAGTTTCTTGATAGTAGGGAATTATAATTTCTCTTGCAAAGGTTAAGGATCATATCCCTATTTATCATAGGGTTGGAAGTACGCCTCAAACTATTATTATGATAACTTTGATTTCGTCTCGTACTCCACAGGGATCATGCACCGTATATCCGGGTGCACCGTGCGCACGGTGCACCCGGTGATATTATGGTAATTTTCGCAAACTTCAGCAGAACAACTCTAATACTATTTCCGCGCAACATCATACAATAAAGAAAGTCTAGTACAATGGTTGCATTAGCATTCCATTTAAGTGAATGCCTTCAGGAGGTCGCGAGTTCGAACCCCCTTGAAGGCATTTTTATTTTTTTATTATTTTTTTCATTTATTTTTTTAACATCCTTTTCCTCTATTGTTTATTCCCATACTTTTTTAAGTTCCTCTTTTTTTATTTATCTTTCCCCCTATTTTTCTTGCTTAGGAAATTGCTAATTTGAAAAATTGCTCATTTCAAAACTATTAAAAAAAATTGCTCATTTTTTTTGTTTTGTCGTCTTCCCTCATTATTTTTCTTGTTCACGCACTTGCTCATCTGAAACAAAAATTGCTCATTCAAAATGGAATTGATTAGTTTAGAAAGATGAATGACTATTTCATGAAGCGAAAAATAAGGGCTTAGATGAAAAAAATAAGGGTTTAGAATATAAAATACCAGATCTATAATAGTCGCTCATTGCTTAAATAAGCAGGTTTATTCTGACTCACTCAAGATCAGATTGTAGACTGATTATCCTGTGCAAATAAAGATTGCTCATTTGATCAAATGAATAAAATAAAGGAAAATTTGTCAGAAAGGACCTTTTAAAAGAGTTTTTTTTTGTGAGAAAGGACCTTGACCTTGAGCTTTTTTTTTGTGAGAAAGGACCTTGAGCTTGATTATCCTGTGCAAATAAAGATTGCTCATTTGATCAACGCCGGTTTCCGGTGGTCAACGTCCGAAAACAAGCTCAAGGTCTCTTCTCGCAAAAAATTTTTTGTTTAAGGTTGTTAAAAGCCAAAAAAATTTAAAAGGTCCTTTCTCACAAAAAAACTCTTTTAAAAGGTCCTTTCTGACAAATTTTCCTAAAATAAAATAGCTCATTTTGTGAATGTGCAGATTTATTTTAGCTCACTGCGAAAAAGATTGCTCATTTGATCAAATGAGTAAAATAAAACAACTCATTTGGTAAATGAGCAGATTTATTTTACCTCACTCAAGATGAGATTACTGATCTTCCTGTGAAAAAAGATTGCTCATTTGATTAAATGAGTAGAATAAACTGCTCATTTGATCAAATGAGTATAATAAAACTGCTCATTTTATAAATTGGCAGATTTATTTTACCTCACTTGAGATCATAATGTACGTTTACTAATCAACACAAAAATGCTCATTTTGAAATACAGTTGCTCCTATATTTGAAAATAAAGTTACTCATTTAAAACCCATCAAAAAAATATGTTGCTCATTTGAAACCCGTATAAAAATTGTTGCTCATTTGCAAACAAAGTTTCTCATTTGAAACTACTCAATAAAAAATGTTGCTCGTTTGAAACAATGTTACTCATTTAAACATGTATTTACCAATATATTTGCTCATTTGAAGATACGTTACTCATTCCAAATTTTAATTGCTCATTGCAAGAAAGATCGTATAGTCAGGGTAACCCTATATAAACATTAATTGAGCATAATATTTGTACTCTAGAAATGTCACATATTATCATATAAATTTGCACAATAATATTTTTTACATGAGAAAATGAGCATAATATTTGTACTCATTCCAAAAACATGTTGCCTTAAATTAATTTATTTTTTGAGTTTTAAAAAATAACGTAAAAATAATATGAAAAACATAGGAAACTACTAAAATAAACTAAATAAAAAATTCTTCAAGTGAAATAAAATAAATTTCTTATTTACATGAGATACCAAAAGACATCACAATAAGTTGTATGATTACAAACTTGTATCGTTATCTGATTGTTCAATAATATCATCACATATGACTATACTACTAAATTGTTTAAATGATTACAAACTTGTACTGTTAGCGTATTGTTCAAAAAAAGTTTATTTTTCATCTTTATTAGAAATTATTTTTTGGTCATTTTATTATTCAATAGTATTGTTAATAATTTCATTAAATGAACAATATTCTAAGAGTTTTTTGTTCATTTAAGGACTTTTTTGCATTAAGTTAAAGAATGGAAAAGAAAAGAAGAATATAATAAGAAAAAAAAAATGAAAAAAATGTAAAAAGTTGGAGAGTGGAAAAAAAAAAGAAGAATATAATAAAAATAAATAAATAAGTCAAAAGGGTGAGAGTTGGGAGTCGAACCCGTGACCTACTCCAAAGTGTTGGGCGCGAGACCAACCGAGCCAGCTTCATTTATTGGATATTTTTGTGCTTATTTTATTTAAACCTTCACCAGGATTTCGCTTTAATTATAATGATGCCACCGGGTGCACCATGCGCACGGTGCACCCGGGTTCATGATAATAAGTTTGTACTCCACACAATTTGTTAACTCGTTTTTGATAAGGGCGTGACCCATAATTATTTTGTGTGTTACAATTTATTACTTAAAAATAATTCATATCATTTAATGTTGAAACTGCCATTTTAAAAAAGAAAATAAGTCAATTATATAAATATATATTAAAAAGTGTAAGAAAGGATTGCAATTCGCCATGTGTCATCATCCCTTTTTAAATGACACTCTATCTACTTCATTTTCATATAATAAAAAAATGTCAACCTGAAGACTCGAACCCGTGACTTTGAGTATGGAATAAATAGTTTCAACCACAACTCCAACATGTTATTAGTGGTTCTTCTATCAAAATCAATAATGATGTATGAATAGAAACCAAGAGTTAATTGTAAATTTATAAAATGTACATTGTACATAAGATGACTTTTTTTAAAAAATAATTTTTCAAATTACATGACATAAATTATTTTAACTATTATTAAATTCAATGTACAAAAATCTCAGAGCATCACTGGGGCCTATATACTAGTTTAATTCATAATACTACCTCCATTCCATATATATTGCAACATAGGGAGATTTACGTCTCCCAATGCACTGTTAATATTTCTAATTTTATTTAGGTAAAATATATAAAAAATTCATATTAATTAAGCATATATTGAGACAAACAAGATCCCACATGATTATATTTATCATTATGTAAAAATCACAAAAGAAGGTCAAAGGAGAGCGTATGAATAGTATAAAAAGTCAAAGGTTGCAATAGATATGAACGAAGGTAGTATGTATTTAGAAATTTCATATATCATCATTAATTTTGATAAAAAAAACAAGAATCGCGTGGTAGAGGGATGTATAAATCTTTTCCTTTAAAAGGGGAATAATAACTATTTATTTCCCTTAACAGTTCATATATCATCATCATCATTCATTAATACATGAAGTTGTAAGTTTAAATCTTATATTGACAATATTTGTATCTTTTAGTATATGAGAACAATGTGAATAAAATATTATTAAAAAAGGAGAGGGTGACATGTGTCAGGCTTTAATTCTTGTCCATGCTTTGGATATGTATTAGGGCATGTTCTTTTCGTCTAAAAACAACTGAAGTGAAGTGAACTGAACTGAATTGAATTAAAATTAATAATAAATAATAATCAAACACTAATAAGTTACTGAATAATACTAATTTGGAAAATTTGCACAAAATCACCTTAAGTTTTCACTTTTTTAGAAACTCCCACCTTTATGTTTTTTTTCCTGAATTTCCACCACAACTTTACCATTTCTTTATAAACTCCCACCTTTTGACGGAATTTCCCTAACTCTATTAAGTGTGGGCCCCACATCAGTTAATTGTTTTGTTTTTCCCTCCAACCAACTCACTTCCTTCTTTATAAATCCGATTTTCCCTCTAACTCACTATTTATCTTCCCCCCTAATTTTTTCCATCTCTATGCCATCAGCTAAGGAGGAGCAAAACATCGATTTTTTTCTACAATTTCAGGTAATTGTCACTCTCCTATTTACTTGTATATGAAATTTAGTATTTAGGTTATTTCAATTTGGATGATTAGGGTTTAGGGTTTACAATTTTAGGTTTTTATGAAATTGAATCCAAATGAGTTCTAACTTATGAATGGCTAAAAAAATATTTGCTTTACGTAATGGCTGAATTTAAAGGATTTCTACCAAAGTGCCATTGTGGGCTCCCGATAGCTCGACAACAATCATGGACTGATAGGAATCTAGGAAGAAGGTTTGTGGCCTGCAAATTCTATGAGCCAGAGACTGAAAAGAGTAGCTGCAAGCATTTTAAGTGGGTTGATAAAGAGCAGGGGGAATGGCAAAGGTTGGTGATTAACCAACTAATCTGGTAGAAGAAGATGCTTGAGGGTGAAGTGCACACACTTTAATTTGAGGTAAAAGACTTGAAGGGACAAAGGAGTTGCTTTCTACAGGAAAATAAAAGCCTGAAAATCAAGTACAAGGCTGTCAAGGGTAACAAGATGAAGTCCACCAAGCAAGAGAATTAGCACGAGAATTGCACGAGCGTATTTTTAGTGGTTGTGTTGTTGTTGGTGTTCTTGATTTTTCTTTCTGTTTGTAAGGGTTAAGTAATTAGTATTATGATGTATTAGGTTGTTGATGTTATGCTTGTTAAAAGCTTAGGCATGTTTTGGAGTAGTATTATTTGCTACATCGGTTATGTATGGTTGAACGAAATTTTTGTCATATATGAATGACAACTTGAACTTCAATGGTAATGAAGAAAGTTATATTTTGATGCAAAAGCTGATGCATTCATAGGAAAAAACTAATTCATTCACTCATGATTCCTACATATGCAAAAAATGATGTCCTGTTTGATTCATTCATGGGAAAATACTTATTCCAAACTGATGCACAAACTGATTCCAGTCTAGAAACATCAATTCACAACACTAACACAAGATGCAGTCCATCATTTAACACCAACACCACTTCAGCAACTTATTCTAAAGTGATTAGACCAGTTGCTGAAATCATTTTACACAAACACCATGACATCAGTTCACAATAACAACACCAGTTTACGCAAAAACTGATTCCATTCCATTCCAAAATCTAATTTCAGATAACATCAGTTTTATGCTTCATATGAGCATTATAACAACATAATTACAAAAAAACTACTACAACTTAAGAACCAACATCTTGTTGACTTCACAACACCCACATCAGTTTCTGCTTGCTTCCCATCACCAAAATCCATATTATATCATCAGTTTCCGCTGCTCAATACCATCACCAAATCCAACACCAAATTTTAAACATGTAGCAAATTCATTTTACAACACCGACATTGCTTAAAACTGATTTCCTAAGTACAAAATAAAACTAAAAGAAATGATAATCTCTTCAATATGCTTCCTGTACAATAGCAGCTACACATTATGACTTAGCTTCTTCGTCTTCGATCTACTCGGCAACTTCTTCCTGAAACCACTAGTGCTTGCTTCCCCTTTCCATTGCTGTGAAATATTAGAGGCTGCTGCTGCAGATGTTGATCTTGTTATTCTTGGTGTTGTTGTAGTTGCTGATGTTGTAGGAGCATGGGTTGTTGTAGGTTGTGGTGCTGTAGATGCAATTTCTGTTGCCTGGTATATGTAAACTAAGTAATAATGTTAGAATGAACACTTAATAATGATTTTTTTTTAAAAAAAGCTAAGAATTAATACCTTGTTTGTTACCCTAGCCTCCCTTTTCACCCTTTGATCCTTCACCCACATTTTATCAGAAGGAGGCTGCCTACTTTGTTGCTTCTCTCCTTTATAGCTTGAGGTTGCTTGCAAGTACGTACATTATGCCCATCTTGTCCACATTTGCTACAACTCACACTCTTCTTGGACCTTTTCAACTTATGTTTTCTGTTTTCATCTTCCCCTTTTTCTTTCCTTCTCTTATGAAGCTTAGGCCTCCCCGGCATGTTCTTAAGCTGAGGTGGCAAGGGGTGTGGTAGGTCAACCTTATCCCAATGATTCACACCAGGCATAGGCTGAATTGCATTCTCGTATACTCGAACAAAAGTAGCTCTGCTATACACCTCATCCACATTATGAAAAGGGTCCTCCCTATGTTTTAGTATGCTTCTGTATGCATGTACACAAGGTACTCCAGTTAGATCCCAGTTGTAGCAAGTGCATGTTCTTCGAGCTAGATCGACTACGCACTGATCTCCCTTGTAAGCAACCCCATATACATTCCTCCTCGATATTTCCACAACACATTTCCTCGATTCATCCTCAAGTCCCTCAAATATCTTACCAATGTACGACATAATTCTCCCCTCGTACCTTTGCACACCCTCCCACTTCTCGTAGTTCCTTTTCATAATATGCTTCCTCAACCACTACATAAGGGTAAGTATCGGCTTATCCCTTGCCTCTATTATCGCTGAATTGAAAGTCTCACACTTGTTGTTTAATAACATGTTAGACTTGCAAACAATGCTAAAAGCGTGCCGTGACCAATGCTTGGCCGGGATTCCATCCAAATAAGCATAAGCTTCATGTGAGAGGAACTTGATGCTCTCCATTGCAACATCAAATTCATGCTGTTAAATATGAATAACAATAACCAGGATGTTTACAATGTCCTAATTCAAGAGTAATATTTCAAACATGAAAAAACTGAAAACTGAAAACTGATAAATTTAAGAGTAATTTAGAGTAACTCTTACCAAGGTGGTAGCTCGAGCAGCATTCCAAAAAAGTTCTTTATGGATAGTCTCGGTAAATTTGAGCTTGAAATTAGCTAGATATGTCGAACACAGAGCCGTATATCTGCCTTCGGGATAACCGTACTAATAAAAGCTCCACTCAAATCCTATTAACACAAAGACAAGATTCAACAAACAAACCAAATACATCATATTCAATTAAAATCACATAAAAAACAATATGTTACCTTCTGTCTGTCTAACATGAACATCAATCCAACACCCTGATAATCTCCTCCTTAGTCCCTCATCAATAAGTCTAAGAACCAGTACCAACTTTATGTATTCTCTACCTCCACTACAGCCCATGCAAATGGAAATATTTATTATTTCCATCCTTTCCCACAACCACTAAGATCTGACCAAGGTATGCACCCTTCAAGTGGCAGCCATCCACACCGATGATTGGTCTGCATCCACTTTTAAAACCCTCTTTACAAGCATTCAAATAAATGTACATCCTCTGGAAAATTGAGGGTTCAGGCTTCCCTAGACCTAAAATTGATACAAGTGCACCAGATCCGGGATTGTGTTTAATCATAGCAGCCACATAATCCCATACTCTTGAGTATTGCTCATCTGCATTCCCTTACATTATCAACTTGACTCTTGCTCTTGTATATGAAATTTCATACCCCAAATCAAGAAAAACCCTCCTCATGAAGGCCTTCAACTTCCAACAAGGCAGGGCCATCTTGAAGCGTTTTGGGGCCCTGTTCTAAATTAAAAAGTAGGCCCTTTATACCTTCAACATTAATTGTCTTTAATGTGAAGTTCATATCAACAAAAAAAATCTTTTCTTCTATGATTAAGTGGTTCCCAAATTTTCCTCCAATCTTGAATAGTTGAATTCTTGTTCCGTCGTTTTGTCAAGCAAACAAAATTAACCTTCTAAGTTAAATAGAAAAAAAAACACTACGCATGTGAATTTATGCATTGACTAATTGTTACAATGTTATACACTCACTCACACCCAAATTAAGCATCAAAATACAATATTTAAATAGTACCTTCACAAAACATTGATGTTGTTATACATTACTAGATTTATATACTATATCTTTCATTACTAATATATTGGAATTATAGCATCTAAACATGAATTTTCATCATCCAAACATGAATTTATAACAATGGTATTATATGAATTACATAGATTACAACATTGAAAAAATAAAAAGATTATAAGAATTGCAACATAACTTACTATATTTATATACATTTTTTTGCATAATTTGATTGCGTATCGTGTTAATTCAACTACTAATAAATTAGATCATATTGGGTAAAAAATAATTGGAATATTGGAATTATAGCTTACCTGGTAGCGAAATCTTCGATTGGAGATTTGAAAGGAGTGAATATTGTACTTTCAATTTCCTCTATTTATATTCGTTTGTATCAATTTGGATTTTGGAATTAGATGAATGAACGGAACTTGAGGATTACTTCTTCATAAAGGGCCAAAAATATTAACCCTTTGATAAGAAATAATTAGGGAAAACTGAAATCAATTGCGCCATTGATAATGGAAAAAAATCTAAAATTGGGTGAAATTGATTTTTCTGCCCATTGATGAATCTATGAGTTGTAATGGAAACAAATTTCCATAAAAAATAAGAAATAACCCATGCAAATTGACTAACTGGTTTTCATTTTGGTAGTTGTCAAACCAATAAATGTAAATGGAGAATATGGAAAGTTGAAGGATTGAAGAATGGAAAATAGCGTGAGAATTGAGGGAGGACACTGGAGTGAATGCTTGGGTGTCACAATCAAGAGCTGACAAACTGTTTTTTAAGTAATATTTATTAGGGCCCTTTTCATATTAGGGGATTTGGGGCCCTGTGCTAAAGGGCTGTTTGCACACCCTCTTATACGGGCTTGCATCTAGGGTCTGACCTCCATTCCTCCAAGTATCTCTCATTGAGAAACTCACTAGTGACCTTAGTGTTAACCACCATTCTCTTGCACTTGTATTCTGATGTAAAAGATCTAATTTGCCAACAATCCTGTCCAAATAATTTCCTAGCATGCAACTTGAAATTACAATTGAAATTTCCTTTACATGTAAAATTTATAATCCTACACTTCTTTATATCCCATTCATAATCACACCTAAATTTACAATATGCACTTAACCTATCACTATCACTATGTAACAAGTAGTAGTCATATTTATTCTCAAAAGCATGCCACTATAATGCCTTTCTAAGTGTATCAGCAGACAAAAACTTCAAGCCAATTTGCAATTTTATCCCTGTTTTGAAGTCAACCTCTGTATTAAAGAAGGGAGAGTTATCTGCTTCCTCATCTGAGCTTCTTACACTCCTGAAATCTTCAGAATCTTCTTGTATCTCCTTATGTAAGCCAATATCATCCCTTGTCAGATTCTATTGAAGTTGACTCTGCGTTTGCTTTTCTTCGTTTATTTTCTTCTTCTAATCTGCCCTTTGAACAGAAGTTCCTTAACCATTCTTTTTTACATCTTCCCTTTTTCTACCTTGGCTTGTTTGCAAAAACAGTTCTTCTTCAACAACTTCTTCCTCTCCTAGCTCCCAATTCACATCAACTTCACTCACATCAGAACTGGATGATGACCTCAAACCCTCAAGTTCATCATCCCACTCTAATTTCTTCTTAGCTTTAGGTTGCACCACCTTTCCCTTGCCCTTGTCCTCTTTCTTTACTCTTTTTCTTTCAACCTGCTTCACTCTAGGTGTACTCCTAGGTTGGAAAGTTGTTGGCTTTGGTATGGTGTGTGTGTTATCTTATTCAAAAGGAACAAATACAGTAGGTGGGTTGAAATTGGATCTGTCTTCACAAAGCTCAATTGATTTGATCTCATTCACCTCCCTTTCAAACACCTCCTTGCTAATTTTAACAACATCATTTGGCTCATTGATTTGGAGGGAAGATTTTTTAGCTTTAGGCTTGGGTTTAGGCTTATTATGTAGCTCTAGTTTCACTTTGTATAAAGAAGGTTTAGGTTTGTTTTGGCTTTCTTGAGTGCAGGGTTGAAGCTGCTTTGTTCCTCCCTCTTTTTCTATGCAATAGAGATCTAAAAACTCCACCTTATCCTCAGTTTTAAGCCAACTTTGCACTGATGCCTCATCCACAATTTCAGCCCTACCATAACCTAAACTTTTCCCTTTTTTCCTAAATCACAATGTAAAAGCTCTTGGTGATTCTAAATTGTGACACTTATAGGCTGCAACAACTATTTGTTTTAGATTCTTAACATTAACCCAACTAACCTTATTATGGCATTTTAGATAAATAATACCGCCTTCATAAACTATCATATTTCTCCCTTTTTGTAAACTTTCAACAAATGTACCAGCAGCATTCACCCTTATATCAACAATAGTATCACACATTCTGGAAAAAATAAACAGTAACAAAATGCCAACCATTATTCCAACAAACTAATAATTAAGTACATTATAAATCAAAATTGAATCCGAAATAAACTTAAATCACAACTAGGAGTTATTAATTAACGGGAAAATCAGTTTTTTAATCAATTCAAGCTTTAATTCAAAAATCCCCAAATTGAAAAGCAAAACCCTAGAATTCGAATTTCAATGTTAACAATATTTTAGATCCGATTATTTAATTGATCGATAACACTAATATACATTGTATTTAACAATAAAATTATAAGTATCTTACCTTATAATCCTTGTTAGTAACTAGGTTTAACCACTTTGTTCCCACTGTTGTTTCCCGGTAACTGATGATGAGGGGGGATTTTTACAGCACCTTTAATGTAATCTGGGACCCACATATTAACCCAGATTTCAAGATAGATGAATGAATAGAGAGAGAATGGAAAAAAAAGAACTCAATGGACGGAGGAGGAAGACGACAACATTCTTGGAGAGATGAAAGAGGGAAGTGAGTTGGTTGGAGGGAGAAACAAAACAATTAACTGATGAGGGGCACATAGTTAATAGAGTCAGGGAAGTTCCATCAAAAGGTGAGAGTTTATAAAAATTGGTAAAGTTTTGGTGGAAATTTAGGAAAAAAAACATAAAGGTGGGAGTTTCTAAAAAGTGAATACTTAAAATGGTTTTTTTTGCAAATTTTCCTAATAATTATGATGGTAAGTTATAATTATACATAAATTAATAATTCTTGAATAATGATAATAGTATTTTAGTTTTTATTAAATGATAATTATAAATAAATAAATAATAGTAATAATAATATATTAATAATAATTATTATTATGAATAATAAGTAATTACTATTATTAGTGTTAATATATTAATACTTGAGGATGATTATATAATAACAATAATGTCTAAAAAAGGTAAAGTAATATTACTATTATAATAATAAGAATTAATAACATAGTAATAATAATAATAGGGTCGGACTGCATAAAAATTGCAACCCAAACTGTTTTGGCCCGGCTTGGTTGGTTTGTGGCTCAAAAAAAGTGGGTTGGTTTATGCTTTTCACCAAACCTTGGTTGGGTATAATATTTATAAACCAAACCGTAACACAAACCAACAAAGTGTATTTAGTATTCAACGTCAAGACAATTTTCACCTTAAATAGTAATATTATTCGAAACTTTGTAATTTTTTCATCTTCTAGCTTTTTGTAGCTTATTTGTCTAATTTTATAGTGAATATCTAGTCGGTAAAATAAAATAACAATTGCAACTGAGAATACTTATATTGAGATAAAATATGGGTAAACCGCACCAAGTAAACCAAGCTCAGCCCTAATAAGAATAATGATAATAAACAAAATAATATTATAACAACAACAACAATAATAATGATGATAATAATAATAGTAAGATATGGGTTTCTCCTTATCTCCTTATGCGGATACTAAAGTTCTCCATGGCACAAGATATTGGGCATGATCTATCGCTCACATTTTTAGTAGGATTAGTTTTGGTATACCTAAAGGAGTGGGGCCCTAAATAGTATTTTAGTTTCCCACTATATTTTGTAAATATTTTGAGTTTGTTTGATATATAATAAGAGTAATGATAATGATGATGATGATGATAATAATAATAATAATAATAATAATAATAATAATAATAATAATAATAATAATAATAATAATAATAATAATAATAATAATAATAATAATAATACTAATGACGATGATGATGATAATGATGATGATAATGATAATGATAATGATAATGATAATAATAAGATAAATTAAAAAAATAAATTAGAACAACAATAATAATAATATTGACGAAATTGTTAAATATTGGATGGAGATCAATGAATTGAACTGAACTGAACTGATTGGAGCTGAAATAAACTAAATTGATTGGACTTGAAATAAACTGAAATGATTAGAGGTGAATTGAACTCAAAATAAGCCGAAGATAACAAGCCACACAAGAATCACTTTAGTTAATTGCATACTAGTCACTTCTATGTTTTATAAGCAGATAAAAGTCACTTCTATGTTTTATTTACGGCTATACCACACAAGAATCACTTTAGTTAATTGTATACTAGTCTTATAATCCAAGCTAACACTCTAGTTCCTGGAAGACTCTAAACAATAGTTAATTATGGATTAAATCAAGTTAGTTTTTAGAGAGCATGAAACAAGACAAATAATTCCACAAACATATTCTTGAGGGGCACTTCAGCGTGTAATTGTATACATAAATTTGCATACGTCATTTCTATAAACCCTAAACTTTAACTAACAACCGCTAAACTTGGGTTATTTAGTTAGGCAAAAGGTCGACCACCCACTATTTGCCTTATTCGATCATCATAATGCATCATGAGGTGACCAAATGAACCAAATATATGATTCCAGATTGGCTTGCCCATGTCGTTTTATGGATTAAATCATTATATAGGCTTATTTAAATATTTAATTTATTAAGGATCTATTTTTTACATCTTATTCTTTAGTTCAATTTTGTTTAGTTTAAAGTCAATCAGTTCAGTTCATCTCAATTCAATTAAGCTCACTTCCATTTAATTTAGTTCAATTAGTCTACAATCAACCATACATCTCCTTTTTTGTAAACAATTTCTAATTCTAACCGTTAGATCCTTGATTCTTCCCCTATTAAAATTTGGATGATAAGAAATTCAACCCCAAATCTAGAAAAGTTGTTTAATTGGGTAGTCCATTACTTAGCATTTGACCAGGTAACTGTTTTTGATATATTATCTAGCCCATCATAGTTGTAGATAATATTTCAAGTATATCTCTATTCTATAAAGGAAGAGAAGAGGATACAAAAAAAAAAAGAATATCCAGACTATATGTCATAATTAGATAACAACCGCTTCACTAGATAAATTTTTTCTACAAAACTTGATCAACAAATCTATCAACTTCTAATTTCATGTATTTTTTTAATAAACAAAGTTTACTTAACTAATTGGTAAATCATCTTTTTGCTAATTTATTCTTTAATTCATAATGTTTTTGATGGTATATATAAAAAGAAATCTTAAACAACACACAACTAAAATTAATCTCGTACTATATAAAAAATTACAACTTAATAAATTAAATATATAATAAATCTATCCATATATATTAAAAGCGTAGTCAAGAGTTGCAACTCTCCACATGTCACCATGCTTCTTTCAATAGTATTATACATACACCATTCGCATATATTAAAAAAATTGTCACTAGGAAGATTTCAACTAACAACGTCGTGCATAGAAGAAAGAGCTACCAACCATTACTCTATCACACCCATTATTGTTGCTTATTTTATCAAAACAAATGATGATGTGTGCATGAAACCCGATAACTTACTTTCTTTTCTTTATATATTTTTTTCGTGATAAATGATATTAGTTATCTTTAACTATTACTAAATCGAAACCCCAAAAATTTCGAAGCATTGCCTGGGTCTAAGTACTAGTTATATATAATAATATGAGGCATTGCCTACCCCAACCACTAATTAGCTAGGGTTTGCTCTCCCCGACTTATTTTCACTTCAGTTGACTTCAGTTCCAATCAGTTTAGTTCAGCTCCAATCAGTTTAGTTCAGCTCCAATCAATTTAGTTCAGCTCAGTTCCTAATTTATTCTTTGATAATTAAACAATGATAATAATAATAATAATAATAATAATAATAATAATAATAATCACCATTGTCATAATTATTATTATAGTTTCTATTATTTTATCATTACTAATTATTATTATTATTAATACTACTACTACTATTACTATTACTATTACTATTACTATTAGTATTATTATTACAATTACTATATTATTACTATTATTATAATATTATTATAATTATAATATTAATATTATTATTACAATTACTATTGTATAATTATTGTTTAAACTATTAAATATTAACATATTATATTGTAATTATCATTAAATAATAGTCCATCTATTTTTTTAATAGAGATGTTTTGCCAGGCAGGGGTGTTTTTTTTTTAATTGGGACACTTTTACTTTTTCCGATAAGACAATAAATGGCAGTTGGTCCACCAAATTATTACACTTCTCTCCAACTATTTCTCTCCTTTTTCCTTACCTTTTTTTAAACTTACTTTTACCATCCTCCTCTCTCACTTTTAGTCTTTTTCGATTTTGGTTCCCACGAAAAAGCAAACGTCCTTATTAAAAAACGGAAGGGCGTAACATATTTTTATGAAAAACTATTATTATCATCAATTAATGTTTATGATATAATACAATATCATATTACATTAATATTATTATTATTTGTTTATTAATTAATGATAGCTAAATTATTATCATTACTATTAGTTATAATTCAATTCAGTCCAGTTCACTTCAATTATATTGTAATCAATTCAGTTCAGTTGCAATAAGTTCAGCTCACTTCACTTGTTTTATATCGAAGAGATTATGCCATTGGTTTTCAAAAATTAAACAAGAACTTGTAAAGGATCTGCATTTCAGATATGAAAATGAAAAAAGGTACAATTATTGTGGTAAAAGAAGTCTGGTGGTCCATTAGAACACTAATTCTTTTAGAAACAAAATGAATAAAAAAGGCAAGTAATGTCCTCAATTACATCTACCATATGAGTTGTCAATCGCCATTCTCTGTATCCTTTGAAAATCTGCAAGAACTGTAAATAGCAAAAAGGAGGTTTACATTACATAGGGAAATTTAATGAAGCCAGCATCATACTCAACTACTCTGTAACAAATTGCATTTAAGGTAACCCCAAAATAAAAACGAATTTGAAAGATATGAGCTCACTTCATTGCAAAATATGGAGTTCTGCAAAACTACTTATTATTTATTAGGAGTTTTTACTGCATACTACTAATAAGAGGTTATACTGGAGTATTTAACATGCAGAATCTGTTGAGTTGAGATCCTCTTCGGGATCTGCTCATTGCTATTTTTGGAATTGTGATTGAAAAACAGGGTAAGTGCTTGAGGTATATGTGTTTCTGGAGTAGTACATTTTTGTATTGGATAACAAAAACTAAATACAATTCTCTTTATCAATAGGTATAAAATAGGGGTGATCAAATGACAAAACGGGATGGACTTCAATTCAGCAAAAACATTCATCTCAAAATGGACTGCGCAGCTCTGGTAACTGCGCTTTCATATCCTGTTAAAATCCCATGCGAAATTGACACGATCATACAAGATTGCATAAACCAAATCCAAAAATGTGATTATTTTGTTTGTACCAAAGTAAGTAGATCCAACGTTGCTATGGCCCATGACCTGGCCACTAAAGCCAGAAAGGGCATTCTCTTCTTGTAATTTCTTACCGTCAAGCTGCCAAAAAAAAAAAAATTGACAAAACACGTCTGACCCCAACCCAGTTTTTGTGTCCAAATATGTAAGTACGGATTTCGGGTTTTTTTTACGGAGGCTTTTGATTAAATAAACCTTAAAATGTTATCCGGAACTCGATTTTACCCTAATGATAGGTCATATATTTCTACCAAAACTCATCATTTTCTAAAGGGCTCGGATTAGACCTTGATCAGATCTAGTGCAAAATAAATCTCCTGCAAAACAGTTTTGTTGCATTTCCACTTGAATGCTAGAGTTGCAACCCTTGGAAGTGGGAAGAAGATAATGGTAGTTTCAACAATAAAATCTAGCGGGATTCAATTTTTGGATCTCATAGTTATCAAGTGACCCTTCCACCAACTACACCAAATGCTACTTGGTAGGATTTTCTTACACAATTGCCTCATGTTCATTCATATTTTACTTTGTATATCCTCTTTGTTTAAACTTCACAACAACCCTTTTATTTAGCATTGTATGTATAAAATCACACCTTTTTTTTTTGAAAAGATACAAGAAAAGCCTTATGTGATACTTCTCTCAAGGGTGTACCTACGACTATCTAAAGAAATAAATTTCAAAATATTGGGCTCCGTATGAGCATCAATGAAAAGGCTTCATTGGTTGATTTGATGCCCTAATTTGGAGATGTACTCTTTAACTTGATTCGCTTCGCTGAAGATATGCATTATTATGGATGAATCAAAGTTGTTGAGGAGCTGGTTGATGTCAGTGACTAGAGTTTGGATGTTCCAAGGCGTAGGAGAAAGCTTTTGACTGTATTGATGAGCACTAGATTATCTCCTTCAGCAATGATATTCCGAATTTGCACATTCTTGGCTTGGATTGTGCCCCTTCTTTTTACAGCAATAGCTTCGGCAATGAGTGGGGGTTTTTGGTCCCAGTTTGTTGGTCGCAGCTGTGAGGATGTCGCTCTCAGAGTCTCTGATTGCAATTCCTACTGCTGAATTTGGAGTGGCAGATCCATCAAAAAATTATTTTCTCAAAATTTGGGGGAGGCGGCGTCCATTTGACTTGCGTAGATTTTTTTTGCCCTACAAAGGAAAGGGGGGAGAAAGAGTGTTTTGAGAATCATAGGTGGAACGTAAGTTCCATTTTTTTAACGCATATTTTGCTCGTAGCCATACTCTCTGCTCATTGTAAGATTCATTTTAGAAAACTATTTGGTTTCTTTCTTTCCATATACTCCAGAGAATTTGACAAATTTATGGGGCATTTTGGGTACTTGATTTTCTATTCTCATTGAGAAAGGTCGTTAAGATATTTCACAATTTTACTTGGCTAATAATTTGTTTAATGGGGCTGGATTCTTCTTTTTAGAAGCCTTCCTCCTTATCTCATTTGCAGACATTTCAGGCCTGCTCTTGTCTTCATGGAATGAGTATTCTCTAAACGAAAGAAAGACACGACTTCAAGATGCGACAACAACTAGCTCCCATACAATTATTGGAAAAGGAAATACTCACCTGAAGCCATGGTGCAGTGTCAAGATTCTTGATTACTTCAATATCTTCTTCAATGTTGGCTTCTTCCATCGAAGAATTCTAGGGAAACGGATGGTGGTGGTGAAAGGTTTGTTGATCAACGGGAATTTGCAAAAACTTGTGTGTATGCTTTGTCGCAAAGGTCTTTAATCAACGTCTGCACAAGAAACATACTAAGGTAAATATTCAATGCAAGTGACCAAAAATGCAATGATAAAAGATGGCGACTAGAACCTGAGATCTCCCAACCAGCAGGAAGGTACCTTCCCTCCTTTCCTAAAGAAGCTTTGTTTACAATGCAAAAACATATTTCCCTTTCTAACCTTTGTCGTTTGCTTTGATGGAGTAAGTATAGAGAAGATTCGATAAAGAGAAGGGTTTCAGCTATATTCACCGTCACGCAGTGAATCACTCCCAGAATTCTCCATACAGAGGGGTAAAAATTTAGGCAGGGCAGTGTCCAAGGTAGTAATGAAAGCTTGGATCAGGGGCAGAAAGGAGTTTTGTGACCAATCTAGATAAGATTATCGTAAAGAGTGACCCAATATAAAGGACAAGCGTTAATCAAAGTACCATCATAGGAACTTCGAATTCCGCCAAAGAAGGTAAGTTACTCTCCTTTTCGAGGAATTCTAACACATCGTCAATGAGGTTTTTGGGTTGTCCTCAGCTAGCAAAGACTCGGAAAGAACAATGGGATTCTCCTCCATCTTTTTCTTTTGAGCTATAGTTGTGAAATAAGAGATCCTTCAAAACCCTAGCTAAGTAAAGAACGATGAGAGAAGAAACGATAAGAAAGCAGGAAAATACTATTCCTGAAAACTAGCCTAAATCGCAAGGTTCAGAGTTTGGAAGAAGCTTGAAGAGAGAAGTGAAGAGTGCATAGGAGAAGGTAGAGGAATATTCGAAAAACTTAAGTAAATTTAAGAAGCAACGATCCTGTCTTAAAACAATAAATTCGAAAAATAGTAAAATTATGGGGGAATCATGCGGCATGATTAGGAAGCTTGTACATAGAAGAAATAGCCTCCTTTTGTTAAAAAATTGCCTCATTAAAACAGGGTTTAACTTAGAGTTTGGGGGCAAATTGTTAGGGATAAAAAATATTGTCGCGTGTTTTTACGCCACTTGTGGACGCTAGGCAAAGACGTGATATTCCAGTGTGCTGAGCAAGATGATTACTAACGAGTGGCCGATTTAAGGGGAAGACTAAGTCAAGGTCGGTTTATTTGTAGGAGATATTTATCCAAAGAAGAAACATGATAAAAAGAGACAAAGGAACAGTTGGAAAAATAGTACCATTGGTAGAAGATTACAACAACGAGGAGATAAGGGTTGAAGGGTGGTTGACTTGTTTTAGGAATATAAATAGGGACGAGGAAATAGATGTAAGACATTCATAAGCTATCCAAATGCGATGTACATACACTTTTAGAAAATTTTAACTTTAATTAAGTATTATACTCGTATATTTCGTATATCAATTTAATCATAATATCATTTGTATTTGTAACCAACGATATACATAGTGTTGGTTGACTCAACGCCACCCGTAGTTTTTACCTATCTTCATCGGGGTTTCCGCGTTAAATCTTATTGTCTTTTCTTATGTTTCCTTTTTATATTGCAGTTTATATTATTCAGACGCATCTCACTAGTCAGAGCAATCTCCAGTGGCGGATCCAAGGGGGGGCCAGCCTGGGCCGTGGCCCGCCCTATCCTAGAAAAAATCATAAGTAGTAAACGCTTGATAATTAAACCATTACATTCCACGGAGCCCAGTTGATAATTGCTTGGTTCAATTATGCAGAAGGTCTGGTGTTCGAATACTCTTAGCAACATCTTGTAGTTTAATGTCAACATGGCCTGCTATTGTATTATTTTTTTCCTTTTCCTTTTTTTCTCTATTGTTCTAGTTTACTTGTTATTGTGAGTTTGTGACATCTAGGCACTTTACCAAATTGGCAAGTTCTCCCTTTTACAATTCTTTTTTCTAAATTTGTACTTTATTTCTATTGTTTGCTATAATTTTTATATGATTGATTTATAAAATTGCATATTTAAGTTTTTTTAGTTCAAGTAGATAATAGTATTGCTTTGTTTTTGTTCATCTATCTTTCATTTTTCTTGTTTTTGTATCGTTCTGCCTTCTACATTATGTGCAAATAGAACAAAATACAAATGGAATATATATATTACACGATCGATAATTTGGAAACTTTTTAGTTAAGAGCTTGTGGCCCACCCAATGCGAAAATTCTGGAACCGCCACTGGCAATCTCGACGTCACTTGCAATCGAAGGCTAAAATTTGACGTAAACAATTACATGCTCTTAATCTGCTTCAATTTTCTTCCTTTATTTAGTTTAAATTAGTTGATGTTTGTTTAGCCTATATGTCAAGGAAAAAAGATATTATTCTTTTTATTTGATATATATTGATCTATGTATGAGATACTATTATTTGACGTTAGAAAAGTATTTTATGAAATTGCGCTTTTATAACATCAAAACATCTGCAGGATTATGATTTAGGAGATCAAACAATTTTACATGTATATAGATAATAGATTTGTAAAGGTTTGATTGATCACCACGACCCTTTGATGGGATGAGGTTGTATGAAATCAAGTTAGATACTGATTTTATACCCACTATAACTTGCTGATGTGTTCTTTTGCCCTCTCTTGGAGTGGAGTAAGATCATGATGTTAACCATAAACTATTTCAAATTAATTCGTGTTTAGTTGACGAGGTAAGTGTTTAATTTCGTGGGTTATGAAATCTCAATCAGTTAAGAAACCAAATTTGAATCTTATATAATTAAGTGTCACTCCTACATTTGTTTTTGGGATAAGGCCAGGGGTCACTTCCACAGTTGCCAAAGTTTTTGATAAAACATGTTTCTATTTGACTTCTCATCTACATGATGAAACTCTAAAGAGAGGATCACTTCTGAGCGATGATTATTGGTTTCTTGTAGGAGAAGTTTTTACTAGCTTACTAGCACGAAATGGATGTACAATAAGATAAGACGAGTCAAGAAGGTTATAGGCAGTCGATAAAAGCATGTAGCGTATCTTTTAGTATAGGGCGTTAGGCCACTCATGAAAAGAGCATTAAATTTCAATAATTCATTTTTGTTACAATCAAAATTGTCCTAATTTAGACTTGAGTTATTTTTATATTTACGATATTAATTCTAATATGATAATTATTAAATGTATTTTATTTTAGAATTGTAATATCATGAATATATCTTTTGAAATTAATTAAGTAATTAAGATAGAGGTAGTCTCGATTAAGAGTCTTCATTGAGATGGGGTCTTCCACATGTTTAAAACAAAGGTGTGTATTTTATATGTGTAACATATGTTTTTTCTCTCAAAGAAGAAATTATAGTATATTTACTTTGAAGAAATACAAAGGAATATGACTATTTACAATTGGCTTCTTTATCTATCGACGAAGTAGAGGCAGTGAAAATGATGTTGGCTTCTTTATCTGCTCTCGTCTCTCCCACCAATGGCAATGTGATCCACTTTAAATTTAGGAATATTTTGCTGCAACAACTTTTCCATATCCTTAGTGCAATGCCAAATATATATTCTTACTGACCATATTAACTGAAGCCCATATGAATATATTCAATATGGGTTGTGAATTCTAGGACTTCAATTAATAACCAGGTTGAGTATTTTCTATTTTTGATTCATATCCTGCGTGTGATTTGGATGTAAACGTACTATTTTATGTTACGATGCAATAGTTTTAGGTCCTGGTTAAATTGTGTATTTATCTAACAGAATTTCATTAGCATATCATCGTTTACCCTTTCATTAGTAAAAGTGTTTTGTTTACCTTTTTTAATAAATATAATCAAGTTATAAAGCAATGCAACCTTTTTCAGCGGATACTAGAAATGTATATTAATATTAAAAAGGGTAGGCCAGACATGGATTGCAGTATGTCAAGTGTCTCTCTCCCTTCTTTCAACAATACCTTATTTACGTCATTCTCATCAATTAAAAAAAATGCAACATTATGATTTAATAAACTCACACCCTCAAGAATGAAAACTAACCACTATTCCACTATTGTATTGTATTAATAAAGATATAATTGGTTTTTCAATGAAATCACTAAGTAAGCTACCATTTTTAAATGCATATTATGAATAAATTGACTTAAATTCTACTTCTGCAAATATTTTCTACACTAATAATATTAGTTCCAGTGTCAAAAAAATAAAAATAAATAATATTTCCTTCGTTTCTAAATAAGTGACACACTTTATATTTTTACGTTTGCCAAAACAATATTTTAAACATTAATAACTACAATTATCACTAAATAAAAATTATAAAAAGATGACATTAAAAATATTCACATTAAGGCGAATCTAACAAGATCCCACATGACTATGTTTATTCTAAAATGTAAATCACCAAAGCTAAATAAAGTCTAAACTGTGAATAGTAAACACTATAAAAATGTGTAACTTGTTTAGAAACGGAGGAAGTATTAGTTATCTTAAACTACTAAACTATAACACAAATAAACACGAGACGTCGTCCGGAGCCTCAAAAGCTAGTTGTCCCTAAAAAGATGATCGAGGCGAACAAAAATAAATCACCTTCAAATTTCCTTTATCACCAGTAACGAGAACAAGATTCAATAACTATCCTTAATCACCCACATTGCTTACTCGCAACAAGATCTCCCTTACCTACTAACCTTTGAATTAAGTTTGAACTGAAAAAGATATATAGAAAAATCAATCCCTTTTGAGCAGCACATACTAGCATCGGTTTGTTAATACTCCTATGTAGTTTAGTAGTTAACCTCAACCATTCACTTAAATTGATTGTCAACAATTATGTATAATAGACTCCTATTCAATTACCTGACAAATATCCGACATGCATGTACTTGACCTAAAATGACATGATCCAAAATTATTGCGAGTAATTTGGAATCATCTTAACATAATAAGATATGTGATAGTAGCAGCTAATATGATCCATTTTGTTGTAGTGAGCATGAATTTTTGTTATGCTAGCTGCCACAACAACATGATTTTGGAGAGATTTCTTTCTTAAAGATTAAATAAAATTGGTTCCTTAAATTGTTTTTCCGTTTGCCTCACCTATATATGCTAAGTAAACAAGGAAAACTAAGCCTCATTTTGTCCCTTTCCTCCATATCTTCTATCTTAATTAGTAGGTGGTGTAAATGTCAATTTTATGGTCAAAATCTTATATGACATGAATTTTATGATTTTATATTTGTATTATATGTAAGACTTGAGATACCTTTTTAATTTTAGAAGTGACGAATTAACTATTTAAATGTTATCTTTTTACTTTTTAAGGGGATAACTTAATACATGATCGCATATCAAGTTCTTACCATTATGGATCGCCTCTACAATATGAAGCTTTGAAGAATATAAGCCAAGTTGAGACTGTACATAATTAGTTCTCAAGATACAAGATTAGTAAAGCTTGATATTAAAGGGTCTAGAAATTAAGGTGTTAATTAGTCCAAAGACAAGAATTAGTTGAAAAAATTGACAAAAAGGAAAACCTAACTAAATGACTATTGGGTAAAAGTAAAATAAAACTGTTGTGTTGACGTGAAAATTGTAGAAGTTAAATACGTACATTAATACGTACCAAGACTACCAACAAAGAACATCATTTTTTACCATAATATCTAAAGATAGCAAGAATAAGGATGTTCAAAATAATAGAAAGAAAAAAATGTGTCGTGAGAAACCAACAAAAGTGACTGCCCATCCACAACCCTAAAAACCCAACCTACTAACTTTCTTATTCTGTTAACCCTTTTCTTCTCCCTCCTTTTATACCTTGCCCTATACTTCTCTTTGCTGCACTTCTATTCAATTCTCTCTCCAAACAACCTCTTACTCTCTAAATTAAAAGTCAAAATAAACTATCATAAATTTTTTCTTATTACAATAACAACATCTCTAATCTCTAAACATTAATTATGGAGGATTCTGGAGGGAATTCAAGTGATAATGAGATGAAATCTTCTAGCAGCTGTCCAAGAGGTCACTGGAGACCAGCTGAAGATGAAAAGCTTCGAAAACTGGTCGAGCAATATGGTCCTCAGAATTGGAATTCCATAGCTGAAAAGCTACAAGGAAGATCAGGTATAGTATATACTTTTATTTTATGTTCGTCAAGTAGTACTATAAACTAATCAATAAACTTTCCCCTCTTCTAGTAAATTAAAAAAAAAGTATGGGTCTTTTGTTCAATAATTTGAGCTAACTTTATTTAGGAGTTTGATTTAAAAATTAATGACATGATACTATAGTTTTTTTTTTTCAAAAAAACGAATCATAAATTTTAACAAATTTTTTATTTTAACATTGAAATGGACATAACATCAGTTTTTATTTATGTGGGATTCTTCTTTATCAAGTTTCAATTTAAAAGGATTATATATGCATGGAGTTGATGTAATTTCAAAGCATCCTAGCTTGGTATGAATGCAAAAAATCTAAGAAATACTCTTCTATTTTGTTGATTAACTGCAACAGATGAAGACAGGTTGATCTTATTCAAAAAATAATAATCCACTCATATAGAAAAATTAAACAAGTCTTGATCAAAAACCCTTCTTTTTTTGTTTATCTTCCTTTTCAATCTATTAAACAGGTAAGAGTTGTAGGTTGAGATGGTTCAATCAATTAGACCCAAGAATCAACAGAAAGCCTTTCACAGAAGAGGAAGAAGAGAGGCTATTGACCGCCCACCGGATCCATGGCAATAAGTGGGCTCTCATTTCACGTCTATTCCCCGGAAGGACCGACAATGCCGTCAAGAACCATTGGCATGTCATCATGGCTAGGATGCAAAGAGAACGATCGAAGCAACAATCAACGAAGAGAGGCCTAATTCCCTCTAGTATTTCCTCTACTACTTCCTCAACTCATGATTTTCTATCTAAACCTTTAAAATCCCATAACAATAGTTATGGTAAGTTAAAGAGTGACAATCATGGAATGTTCAAATTTGAACAACATTTGAGCAAAGAGAGGAAGGCGATCACGAGTAGTAATAGTAATACTAGTACAATGGCATGTTGGAGCTTCGCGCCACCAATTATGAGTATGGAAAAATATAGGGCATCCTCATCAATTTCAACAAAACAACCACAATGTTTACTAGGAAATTGGATTGGTAATGGTACAAATAGTTCAATATTTGAGCATCACTCAAATCATGGTTTTGCTCCAAGATATTGTGGATCTACTAGTATATTATTGGATGGGAGTCAATGTGGAGGGTTTAGCTCATATGGGGTTAATTACTATACCGATCACAACAAGGTTGTTGTTCCTTCTTCTAGTTTTATTCCATTATCTGGCCAAAGCCAGACAACAACGACAACCACCACCACAACCACAACCACAATGATGAGAAGATCATCACTACACGAAAGATTGGAGAAAAAGGAAGTAGTAGGAGAAGAACGAGTGGATGGAGGTCGCGCAATGGCAAATACTACAAAGGAGATTAACTTCATTGATTTTCTTGGGGTTGGCATTTCTTCTTGATCAACAGATTCCTATATTTGTTTAGTTTAGCTTAATATATATCTTTTAAACTATTAATTAAAATCGGCTTATATGTAATTGCTGCCCTAGCTGATGTCCTCTCTTTTCTTTTTGTTTTTCCTTTGCGTGATGCAAGTGCATGCAGCTAGAGAGGGGTCACTTAATTAGTTAATTAGATTAAATTATGAGCTAGATATGGTAAATTAGATTATATAAATGTTTTACTTGTTTGTTACACTAGTAAATTAAAAATTACATCATTTACTTCTATGATAATATATAATGATGAGTTGGTTGATGATTTGTTTATGTAGATTTATTCTTGTTTGAATACCTAAAATTTGAGCCTTAATACGTTTCTTTCTTCGGAATGAGATCAATAGAATAATGGATAATATATAGAACATTACCCTACTGCATTTGTTCACCTATAATTACACTAGCTATGATCTACGTTTGTATATATAAATAGCTTGTACATGTCATGTATTCAATTTAGCTTGGTAATTATACAAGAAAATCAAACATTACCCTATTTGTTGGTGAGTTGGTTATTGATGTCTTTTTCAATACTTAATTGGCCCTTTAAATTTCAGCTGAAAATAATTTGTGGAATTCAGCAGTTCTCATTCTTAGGCAGGGCAGGATTCGAACCTGCAATTTTCAGTCACGAGCCTGATAAATTTTTCCAAAAAATTATAAATGGGATGCAAGCTACTATCAAATTGAAACTTGTTCCAATTTGAACTTTTACCTTTCATTTGGCTTTGTTTCTGTGACTTTCGTGGTAAATAAGTGAAGAAGTTGTTTAATTTCCCTTTAGACATTAAAGAAATATTTCTCGTTATTCCGAAAATTATAGGGTTATAAACTTATAAGAGGGTTTCACCATTGAGATAGAGCAACTTTTATAAGTATATATGTAATATTCCTTCACCTTAGAGTAGTTTAGGGTTCAGTCGAAGAATAACACATAGTCACTAATATATTCCCTCTGTTCTACGATAATTGTTATAGTTTGAGTTTCATTATAAATTTGACGTTCAATATTTGTAATTATCCATTGGTGAATTTGATGATAAGTTGAACATTGAAAATGAACTTGAGATAAATCCAACATTTTAGATACCAACATTTATTTTCATATATTAGTGAAAATATATGGTGCATAAAAGTAGGGTATAGTAATAACTAATAGTATAGAAGTCACATTGTTGCAATTATTCAGGAACGGTAGAAACAAAGAGTAGTATATATACAAGCAATACATTACAATAGATTACTTTTGTGATTATGAGTTGGTTGAATAATGTGACTTCATCTTGATTGCTAAATTTGAGTTGTAGTGTGTGTGTTTGTTTCTTAAGGAAGTAATGAAAGAGGGAGAATAATAAGAAGAGAATGCTATATATTCTAATATATGGAATGGGTTAGCAAGTAACTGAAGATGGTTTGAACCCAATAATAGTAAAACAAAGCTGGACCATATTCTAGTTGTGTGCATGTCTCTGAGCACAAAGCAAAGACAAAGAAAGAGATGCTTAGCTGTCTTGAGGAAGATGAATTAAATGGTTTCCTATTTTAAGGCTTCGATTCACCAATGTTTAGATGAGTGCATCCTTTGAATTCTCCTAAAACACACATCTTACTTTAAGGTGGGTCGGTAGAACTATTTTCAAGTTTTTGGCTTTAAATGAGTTAATGATGATTTACAACAATGGAGACAAAATTAATAAAGATCCTCGCTCATAGTCATAGTACTACCATAAAGCATAATTATTCTCACTAATACATGATTTGACCTCTTAAGTTCTTAATGTGCAAAGAAGAGAGTTTTACAATTTACTTTTTTTTGAAGTGATGATTTGAGTAAATTTCATTTGAGTTATATAGATAAATAGACAGAGAAAGAGAGGGAGGTTGAGTGAGTTTTATGTTACTATTTCTTTTTATCATTTCTAACAATTTGAATAGGAGGATTTGGAGGGAAGAGAAAGAAGTGAAAGCAAGAGATACATTTATCCGGGTCAAGGAAAATATAACAGGGCTTGTGCACTTTCTTAAAAATTGGGTCATTATTAGGTAGTTTAAACAAACATAAGATTCTTGATTTATTTCTCAACTTATCGTGGAAGGGGTTGAACAATTCTCAGTGGAAGAATTAATTGTTGAAATAGCAACCTTAGTGTCCATGTTGAACGATACTTACCATCGACTGATCAGATTTTCATTAGTCTATAATAATTCAACTAATATAACTAATACAATTCGTGCTCTCCTATATATATGGGCCTTATGCAGTAGCTTAATAAGTCCAAAATCGCCCTTGTAAACAAATTTCTCCCATTCTCATAAACAAATTTCTCCTATATTAGAACCATCACAGTTATTTCCTGGATGAGGATCACTACCACAGTAACAGCACTTCCTCGGATCAACATTCAGACAAGACCCAGAACGTTGTTACTAACCACTCCTACCAACATTATCATACCTTGGCCTCTTAACCGCATTATGAGCATAGGATACAGGATGCTTCTTTGCAAATGTAGCTATGGCATCTTCTCCCTCCTTGATGGATGCGTGAATACTAAGATAAATCTCATAGGCGCTTTGAAAAGTGGATGCCCCCAGACCGCAACACAAGGATTCTTACCCTCCGCATGTACCTCTTTACCCTTTCAGCTTCAGTACGTACCACATATGAGACAAAACGACGACACAACTTAATATAATTTTATGTATGCTCCCGAATGGACCGAGAACCTTGAGTCAAGGTGAGAAATTGCTTATGCTTGCGCCAACTCAACTCGTCGGAATACAATCTCTCTTTCAGCTTTGCGGCAAGCCTAGTCCATTTGAACCTAGGAGTAGCAAGAGATTTCTCCTTAACAGTATGTAACACCCCGCACAAATCGAACCCTTTTTCATTTTATAAAACTCGTTGGGGAAAATCCCACGAGGATTCGATTCGGAGGCGTGCCGTACTTATCTCCATTGAAATAAATGCAAGGTTGATAGGTAACATCACACTAAATTCAAATTAAATTAAGTTTTACAACAACTAAATTGTTCAAAAAACACTAATTAATATAACGTCTCAGAGTCTCAGCGGAAACTAGATTAAAACTACGTGGATGTCAACTCTAAGTCTTCTCTCTTTGTTTCCCCCAGTCGATCATCCACCTACACAAATACATTAAAAAGAAACAAGAGAGACAAGCTCCCAAAATCAGAAAAACTGAGTAATTCCAACTCAATCCCGTAAAATACTTAAGTTGAAAAATACTTTGTAAACATAATACTCCCTCCGTAACACGTTACTTGCAACGATTTGACATAAAGCGTGAGTAGAAAATGTGTAATCGTTGCAAGTAATCCGTTACGGAGGGAGTAGTTTAATAGGATCGAAAGCCTATCACATATACATATATAAATATAATTAATAATCACATAAGTGCATACATATATAGATTAATAATCACATAATTTCAATTAATTTAATAATCCGGTATTATCCGATTATTTAAGGAGAGGAAAGAGAACGCTAGTAAGTCAGGGTCAATCCCCAGTAACTACCTACAAATATTACAATGACCATAAACAGAGTCCCTAGTACACACCCCTTCACAACAAGATAGAAGGAAGACAAGTAACAGTAAAATCAGCATAGTAACCAGAAAACCTGTAGGTGGCCGCTAAACCTCCCATACAGGGCAACCTGTTCATCATTTCCCTCCGATATTCCACTTTAACTGATTAATATCTTTTATGAAAGACATCTCTTAAATCATATACACGTATACATCATTTTATTTAACCAAGTGTGAATTTATTCCGTCCAATATGCATATCACAATTCATTCATGGTTCAACTAGAAAGCCCTTTCATTAATGTACACAATCTTCATTTGGAAAATTCAATAATCCATTTATCCCTAATCCATTCACTTATCACAATTTAGAAATAGCCCATTTATTCATTTTCACTTATAAGGTTTTCATAGTTAATAGAAATGATAATGATAATGGTAATGATAATAAAAATAATGATGATAATAATAATAATAATAATAATAATAATAATAATAATAATAATAATAATAATAATAATAATAATAACAATGATAATAGTAATAATAATATTCATAATGAATAACAACAACAACAACAACAACAATAATAATAATAATAACAATTAATCTTAAATTAAAACAAAATAGAAGATAAGATTATTTATCAAGATCGTCAGTAACATTAGCATAATTGTCATATCTTCCATAGTCCGTAGTCCATGGTCATGATCCATATTCGAAATCCATAGTCATTATTCATCTTACTAATCGTATTCATAATCCGCATTTAAGTCAATAGTTATAATTCATAATAATTCCATAATTATGATCCACATTTCTGATCATAATCCAAATCACATAGTCACGTAATTAAATCGTCTTATACTACAGGATCTACGTTTCGATAGACATCGGAGTTTACATAATCCATATTTTAATTCACATAGTCACATAATTAAATCATTTTATTTCTAACGGGACCTATGTTTAGATGGACATTACCTCGTGACGCGTGGACAAAAGTTAGGTTCACGAACAGATCAACACTCTTGATATTCCTCGTCTACGCACTCAGAGTCTACAATGAGATTTTACGAAATCTAAATTAGTAACCGAAATAAACAACTTAAATAATTCAAATAACTCAAATAACTCAAATAAAATATATTAATTATTTCAAAGGATTTTTATAAATCAAAGTGTATGGCTTTTAAATTATTTATAAAAACAATAATTTTCATTAACTGAATAATTATTCCAAATATAGAAAACTAACCTTATTTTAGAAATAGAGGTAGTTTAAATCATAAAAGACTAAGTCAAACATTACTAAGTAACCAATTAAATTTAAATAAGTAAAGAAATCCTTTTTTTTAAAGAAACGTAATAAAGGAGGGGGGGATTTACTGATTCATTTTATAGTTTACAAAAGAAAAAGAAAAACGGAGGGGAAGGAGAAACAAGGGCACGAGCAAGGGGTAAGAGAAGGAGGAAGGTGGGCGCTGGCTGGTTGCGGTGTGGCTCGGGTTCAGGCGGTCGGTTCAGGCAGGAGGTGGGGCGAGGCTTCTAGGAGAGTACGGGGTTGTGAAGTGAAGGAGGAATGGTTTGCGGTGGTTGGCGAATTTGGGTGGCTGCAAGGGGATGCGGTGGTTATGGGCGGTTTCCGGCGAGTTTTAGAGGAGGGGCGAAGGTGGTTCAGCTGGTGGTTCGAATTTGTAAAATTTTCTTTTGTTTTTCAACATTAAACATAAAATAAAGAGAGAAGGGAGGAGAGTGAAGCAACCTTAGAAGTGATTGGTTGCTTGAGCCATTGAATGAATTAAGTTGCTATTTATAGAGGAAATTCAGATTTTTGGAGCTTAGTCAAACTCCATTAATGGTGGAAGTATGGTGTTTGGGATTTGTTTCTGATTTTGTGGAGATTTTGGTCAGAATATTGAGCTTGTGGTTGAGCTTGGGCTTAAATTCAACTTAATCTGACATAGTTGTTGAACTTTTTCCTGGCTCTGTTAACTCCGCGTGAAGAGGGGAGGAGGAAGATGACTGATAGTGATTTACATTTTCCCCCTTTTATTTTATTTTCCTTTTTTTTGGCTAAAAACATCACATGCAAATATGAAATTGGTATTTGGACTTTGGTATTTGTTTGGGTTGGGCTCTCAATGGATTTTTGTCAATGTGGATGTACAATGGTTTGAATAAGAATGCCCACACCCAAGTATATATTTCAATAATAATTAAATTAATTAGAAATAATAAAATAAATAATTAGTTTATTTCGATACATATCAATGAAATCATATAAATAAAATCATTAAATAATTCAAAACGAAATGAAATCTTTTATGTAATAAGCACATTATTATCAAATAAAATTGAGTTATTAAACATAGATTTAAGTGGAAATAATACTAAAGCTTAATAAATAATAAAATAAGATTTGAAAGTTCGGGGTATTACATCTACTTCTCCTTAAAAACAAAATTCGTCCTCGTACTTTAAAGTTAGATATCGAGATACTAACGAAATATTAGTTCTAGACTTTTTTAGTATTACATTATGTAAACAAAATTCCCCCTTAAGGAGTTTCGTCCCCGAAACTCGATAATTATCATACCTGGGAAAAGAGTTTAGGATAACGCTTTTCATGTCATCTACTGTTTCCCAAGTTGCTTACTCGGTTTGATGATTAGACCATAAAACTTGGACTAACTTTATAGCCTTGTTTCCGGTGTTCTTGTTTTGGTATCGAGGATTCTAACAGGACGTTCTTCAAAGGTGAGGGTCTCATCTAGCTCGATGGTTTCAGGTTGGATGACATGGGAGGGATCGGGAACGTATTTACGAAGTTGAGACACATGAAAAAACATTATAAACATTGACTAATTCTGTGGGTAAGGCTAATTTATAGGCCACTTCTGCAATTCTTTCCAGTATCTCGTAAGGTCCGATATAACGAGGACTCAACTTCCCTTTACCTCATTACTCCCTTGGTGGGTGAAACTTTTAGTAACACTTTTTCTCCAACTTTAAACTCCAAGTCTCGTCTCCTTTGATCGACATAGGATTTTTGTCGATGTTGAGCTGCTTTCATACGCTCTTTAATCAACATCACCTTGGCGGTGGTCTCTTTAATCATTTCTGGTCCCAAATTCAACGACTCTTTCACATCACTCCAACATATAGGACTGCTACATTTCCGTACATATCTCTCCAATGCTCGAGTGATAGCTATTGGTATACGAAAACTCTATGTACATTAAATGATCATCCCAAGAACCTCCGAAATCCATTACACATGCTCTCAACTAGGGGTGTTAATGAGCCGAGCCTGCTCGCGAACTATTAGAACTGGGCTCGGTCAAAGCTCGTCTCGGTGGGGCTCGACTCGAGATCGGGCTCGGATCGAGTTTTAATAAGACAATACATGAGCCAGACTAAGCTCGGCTCGAAAATCGCGTGAGCAGCTCGAGTTATTTTTATATCTTATACTTACCAAAGTGGTTACTATTCTCTTAGAGCTAAATTCCACATTGGCAAAGAAAACAAGCATCAACCTTATTTTCTTTATAAATAGCTATTACTCCTTTATTACCTCAACTTAGAGCTTGATTTTGTATCTCCTTGGTTGGTATACAAAATTTATACTTCATTTCCTTCACAAAAGGAATAAAGTATATTTTAAAGTATTTGATTATTTAATAAATAATTATTTAAACGCACTTATAGTTTTATTATTACTAGATTGGAAGTATTATTTAATACATGAAGTCCTACATTGAAATTTTAGTGAAGTTAAGAAGGAAACAAAATTATAAAAACATATGTCTGAGTGATTCTTTTTCTTTAACAAAACATTGAGTCCCACATCGAAATTTTAGCAATGCTAAGAGGGAAACCAAGTTATAAAAGCATACGTAACATGAGTTAAACGAAACATGGAGACTCACATTAGAGTATTAGCAATGCTAAGAGGGAAACCAAGTTATAAGATGGATTAGATGAGTTTGTTTTTCTTCATCAAACTATGGAGTCCCACAACGAAATCTTAGCAATGCTAAGAGGGAAACCAAGTTGTAACATGGGTTAGATGAATTTGTTTTTCTTTATCAAACTATGGAGTCCCACATCGAAATATTAACAACGCTAAGAGGGAAACCAATTTATAAAATCATATGATGGGTTAGTGAGTAAGCTCACTTTACTTGGTATATACAGTTGGGCCAACCGCCTAAGTGGATATTTAGTTATTGACTTGGGCCTATACATGTAATACCCCGACAATTCTCTCTTTATAAAACATATATTTTTCCCAACTAAAACAGAGAATTATCGAGGCATTATCCCCCGCGTGAAAACGAATCGGCTTACTCAGAGTATTGCAGCGGAAAAATATTAAATAAAACTTTATTATATACGTAGGTGATAAGCACTTTATTCTGCTTAATTGTAGGTCATTTTTAGTGTCCTTGCATGTAGTTTAGAGCATTTAAGCCTAGCATTGCATGTTTTTTGTCACCTTTGAGTTATATTGCCGCTTCATTATCTGTTTAGTTGTTTTTGGATGATTTCCAGGCTAACTAGCAGGTTTTTGAAGTCATATGATAATTGGAAGACTTGTTATGGACTGTTGAACTTCAAATAGACATAACGTTTGATCTATAGATCGGATTAAGGTGATTCTAGCAGGAGGTGTTAGCTCGTTTCGATAGCTTTCCAACGACTAGTCATGAGCCCAATTCCGATAAGAGACGAGAGAGATATGATCGTTCAAAGTTGAGCTGTCCGCTAACCACTGGGTCACCACGGTCGTGGGGACCTGTAGCAAGCAAGACAGACTGTTAAAGATTTGGAACTGATCCTATGAAAGTCAGGGGCCACAGTCGTGGTGAACTGACTTCGTCGAGTCAGCCTGTTTGGAGATTAGCTACTGTCTGGACAACTTTAAGGCGCCACGACCGTAGCGTTTTCACCACAACCGTGGCGACCTGCTTTCGGGCTTTGACCCGTTTTCTCCGTCTTAGTTTAATGAACCTTTTAATTAGTTTTGTAGCTTAGAGGTCGACATTATCTCATACTCTAGTTTTCGAATTACATTCTCTTAGCCCTAAACTCTCTCTAAACACTAGTTAACTCAATTGTTTCATCTTTGAAGATCGAATTCGTTAATCAATTCAAGTAATTTTTCTTCAATCTCTTTCCTTTAATTTTATTGCTTTGTTTATGATGTTTAATTTATTGAATCTTAATTGCTTAGAATCCATGGTTAGTGAGTAGTTCCTAATCTAGGGTTTGGGTGAAAGCATGAATTAGGGGCTTGATGTAGATGTTCTTGTAATTGCTTTATTCATGTCTAATATGCATTGTTCTTGGTGTTCTGACACCTTAGGGTAGACCTTGATCAAGTTTATGCTAGGGCTTAGATTTCAATTACTCTTAATTGATTGTTGTTGTCTAGTCATTCCCATGAATCAACTTAATTTCTAGACCAAGAGATTGGGTAGAAATTAAGAGGATCCTATTTAGGGGTTTTCCAATCAAATTGAATCCATTAATCAATTGGCTAAAGACCATTCGAGAGAGGATTTAGTCAATTGATTAATTGATTACTCTTGAGGACCATTCGAGAGAGGACTCAAGGACTTTAGAGGGAAACTTAACCTTGCATGTTACTCTCTATAGCTTCGTAGTTGCATTTATGTCGTGTCTTGCCCGAGTTCATGCGAGTAACCCAAGCTCTAGTGTTTTCTCTATCATATTAATTCTCCTATTTGTTTATTAGTCGGTATTCATTAGCTAGTTAATTAGTTGGTAATCTTTTCAATCTCAAACCCAACAAACCTTCACTTAGGTAGTTTTGGACTTAGTGGACTAAACTCAATCCCAATTTCCTTATGGTTCGACCCTTGACTTGCCATTACTACGTACTTAGTAGTTGCTCGTTAGTTTTATAAATTGTGTTTGCTAAGCGGTTCTTAGTGCCTTAACGACACACTAAAAACCTCTTATTAGTAGGACATAATAATTGTCAAATCATTATCCAAACCTCGAAAGCAATTCAAAATCAACTTAAAACATTTAAAAATAAATAATCCATAAACCAACTTAATAAAAGAAACATAAAGGTAAGAAGTAGTAAAAGTAATAAAACAATCTCTCAACAACGCTTCCCAAGTCCCAAATGAGTAATTGAGATAATGCATCATGTCTTCCAAACCTGTAGGGAAATACTTAATTGAAAACTGCTCACCAATAAAGGGTCATCACAGGATCAATAGGCACAGCCATGATCGACACATAGAAAAACACGTAATCAGCAAACCTGAGTACATACATAAATAAAATAGAACACGAAACCTAATCATGATACTACTAAGCAACTGAGTTACAGGCGCGACTCAGTAACCCCTTGACAAACGATATCGAGGAACCTTTAGAAAATAAAAATAGGGTACGGTGATCAATCCGACCCCAAAAAAAGCCATGGGCTATCACCATGTACTCCAACTCATACTAGTCCAGAACTTCAGATGTGCACAAGTCTAACACTATTGCTATTCACTTCCACTTTAAGTATTAATAAGTTATTCAATGTTGGACTCTAAAAAGACAACCAACACATAACATGAATACCTACCACAAATATTCCTTTTTTATCTTAGGATTAAATAATTAATCAAACAATTTCAATTGACCAAGAATTAATCCTCCAAATTCATTTGTTGCCTTAAATAAACAATCGAATGTCCAATGACAATACATATACATACCCTACAAAGCACTCGGTCTTTGCAAAGTAGTAATATAACCATAACCAATAGGAAAAATTGATAGGAATAATCCCACCTTTGGCCGGTCTTCCACCACTGGTACCACCTTCATTTAATCCAGCAATAATCCCACCTTTGACACTCATATTCTCTCATTGGTACAGGATGAGGCAACCTGTTTGACCGACTAAAATTACCGTTGACTTTCTTTTTAAAAAAAACTTTTTCAAAAATGAAAACCCACCCCCAGCCCCATTCCCACCCTCACCCCATCCCCTCCCCTTCCCCCACTGCTGCTCACCGGCGACCGACGACCGGCGACTCGACCAAGAAGGGGGCCCACTACCGCAGTTCTCCGTCTTTATCATTCTCCCTCTCGCCCCTTTCTCTCTTTCCAAAGTTCTGTCGAAAGAAGGGGGTAGGTGAAGGTGGTTTGCGGTGCGGACGCGATGGTGGTGCTGGTGGCTGAGTCGCCGGCGGTGACTTTGGCGTTCCGGCAGTGGTAAATGGTGAGTGAGTGTGTGAGTGATTGAGTGTGAGTGATTGATTGAGTGTGTGTGAGTGAGTGAGTGAGTGAGAGTGTGGTTGGCGTTCCGACGGGCAGCAAAATCCGTCGAGGGAGGGGGAGGGTGGCAGCAGAAGGGGAGGGGGTTTGGTGGCAGGCGCAGGGGAAGGGGAGGGGAGGCAGCGGGGGAGGGGAGGGTGGCAGGGGAAGGGGGTGGCAGGGGAAGGGGGTGGCAGCGGGGGAGGGGGAGGGTGGCAGGGGAAGGGGAAGGGTGGCAGCAGGGCAGGGTGAGGGTGGCAGCAGGGGAGGGGGAGGGTGGCAGGGGAAGGGGGAGGGGAGGGGTGGGTTTTTTTAAGTTTTTTTTTATTAAATCTGGTTTTAAACCTTAATTAAAAATTTAAGTTTAAAATACACTTAATTAGCTATTAATCACGTAATTATGAAGATTACCTGTAATTGTAGGTCACCAACAGGTGACGGACCAATGAGAGAATATTGGTGTCAAAGGTCGGATTATACCTGGATTAATTGAAGGTGGTACCATTGATGGAAGACCGGCCAAAGGTCGGATTATTCTTATCAATTTTTCCTAACCAATAATAATCCAACTTACTCACAATGTCCTCGGCCTTTGAGAAGTAATAAAAATATCCATCAAGGAAAACAATACCAAATTCCATAATCCAATAAAAAAGTATTAATCCATATCACACAATGGATCAAAAATATAAATACTTCCAAACAACATGCTTGAATCAAACATCCATTCAATTATGCAATAAAACATAAACGCAATTAACATGGTCAACAACAAGTAATTCCAATTCAATAGCCACGTATGAACCAAAAAAGGGTTCCCTATACATGATACTATAAATAATCCTAATCCTTTGGACATGATACTAGTTTAACACATAAGGACATGTACGTACCTTGTCTAGACAAAGTGAGAGGCCACTTTAAACTCTAGAAATCTCCTAAAGTAAATTCTCCGCCTACCAAAACAATAATACAACAATGAATTAATATCCTAATTAATTAACAGCAATATAATTTATTTTAAAACGCTTCAAAACTCGTTTTAAAATACTTTAAAAACATTAAAGTTTCAACCTTTAACAACCTTCAATATAACACTCGTAAAATCTAGGCTTTAAAACCTCAAAAATCATGACTTTCATATTTAAACTCACTTTAAACAATAAATAATAAATCTGAAATTATACTTATATTCACAATAAAAAAAAACTGATTTCTAATAATTCAAACAATAAAGTTTTCAAGTTTATTTATAAAACATATTAAAACTCATAAAAATCACAATTGTAATAGTAAAACTCATAAAAATTATAACTTTAATATTAAAACTCATAAAAATCATAATTTTAATATTAAAATAAGTCAAACATTAAATAGAGGATAAAGATTAATAAATAACCAAAAGAAAACACAAAAATTAGATTTGCGAGTGAAAAATGGCAGCAAAACTGGTAGAATAATAATCGGAATTGAGTGATTCTTGAGCCTAAATTCAATAAACTTTCGAATCTACGACTTTGCAGAAGGAAGTTTTGGCTAAAAACAACCAGAAGTATCAGAAATCTGGCAATCAGATTTGGGACTAATGAAAAGATGTAAAAGAGAATTAAGAGAGAGAAGAGTGGCGGTGGTGGTGTTGGCGGTTGTTGTGGCGGCACACAAGAGGCAGTTCTGGCGGTAGTGGCGACAACACACCAGCAAGAGGGAGGTGGTGTGTGGTGGTTCACGGCGCCGGAACCAAGGGAAGAAAAGAGAGGGAGGTGGGTGTCGGTTTGGGGACAAAGAAAGGAGAGAAAATAAAGTGTGCAACTTGGGGTTTGAGGAGGTATTTATAGGTTTGCCTAAAACCTAGGTTGAATAGGTTTAGGTTTTTGGTTTGGGCGCAAGTTGAAACATCAAATTTTAATTAAAAGCTTTGGGCTCCTCAACCCAATATCAAAATCGTTTTAAACACAACCCAAAACATTTAATAATATATTCAATACTTAAAATCCAACCTCATAAAAAATAATGATTATTTAAAACGTTTAAACAATCATTTGACTCTCAAAATAGTCAACACTTAAATAATTAAATGAAATAAATATGAAAATGATTATAAATATACTTTAAATATATTTATAAAATTCATAAAATTACAGGGGATTACAATCTACCATCTTAAAATAAGTTTCGTCCCGAAACTTGGCACGAAAACTAAATCGTTTGGATTTTTTTTTAAAAACTTTTCAAAATGGAAAACTCAGAAATACTTGTGTCACACTTGTGCACAGTTTACCAACTCAAACTCAATTTTAATATCTTCACAGGTCTTTCCTCATAAGTGAGGCTACTATCCCCTCTTAAAGAATACGAGTTACGCCCTCGTAACTCACCTCAACAAACAAGTCAGGATACTTCTTCCCATGTTGCCTCCTCGGACTCATGGTTAGACCAAAGTACTTTCACGATACTCACATCCTTATTGTGTGTACTACGCACCTTCTTATCCAAAATCTTCACAAGTCTTTCCTCATACGTGAGGCTACTATCAATCTGAACTCTTTCGGGTTCTAGAACGTGATTCTCATCAGGAATATACCTCTTAAACTGTGAGATATGAAATACATTGTGCATCTTCATGAATTCCCTCGGCAAAGCCAACTTGTAGGCTACTTTACCAACTCGTTGCAAAATCTCGTACGGACAAACATACTTGGCACTCAACTTGCCTTTCTTACCAAATATCATAACACATTCGTCAGTGAGACTTTCAAAAACACTTTATCGCCAACGGCGAACTCATCTTCACGCCTCTTCAAATCAGCGTTACTCTTCTGCCTATCCTGGGCAGCTTGGATTCTAGCTTGAATCAACTTCACATTCTTAACGGTCTCCTTAATGAATTCAGTCTCAAGAACTATATTCTCACTAAATTCGTTCCAACAAATAGGAATTCTACACTTCCATCCATACAAAGCTTCAAATGGTGCCATTTTATACTCGCATGGTAACTATTGTTGTATGAAAACTCAATCAAATTTACTTGGTCTTCCCAACTTCCTTGAAAATCAATCGCACATGCTCTCAACATGTCCTCTATAGTCTGATTGGTCCTCTTAATCTGACCATTCGCAAGGTGAAAAGCAGTACTCATCTTCAACGTAGTTCCAATATTTTGCTAAACTTTCTTCTAAAACTTCGAGAAAATCTCGAATCATGATCTGAAATAATATCCTTCGAAACACCATGGAGTCTCACGATGTGCTTAATATAAGTCTTCGCAAGTTGCTTCTTCTTCCACGTCTCTTTGATTAAAATAAAGACGACAAATTTAGTCAATCGATCCACAATCACCCAAATAGTATCATTGCCAGTCTTGGTGTTTGGCAATGCTGTCACGAAGTCCATAGAAATCGAATCCCACTTCCATCCAGGGACTTCTAATGACTGGACCTTTCCCATAGGTCTCTTGTGATATATGTTCACTTTCTGGCAAGTCAAACACTTCGATACGAACTCAACGACTTCTCGCTTCATATTCGTCCACCAATAATTCTCCTTAAGGTCTTTATATAACTTATCGCCACCAGGGTGTACAGAATACGGAGTATTGTGACCTTCCGCCATAAGCTTCCTCTTAAGCTCTTTACACTTCTGTGGTATACACCACCTTCCTTTGAATCTGAGACTTTCATCCTCATGGATCTTAAAATCAAATTGTTTTCCTTGTTTCATCTTCTCTTTAATCTTGTCAAGATGCTCATCTCCAACTTGACTCTCCAAGATCTCATCGAAAATCGACGATCCTAACGACATAGCGTTCAATCTTGCTTCTATCTCTCCAGGATTCAAAATCTCAGGGTTAAGCCTTTGCATATCTCGATACAATAAGGAAACTACCAACACATTCACGCTATGGATCGTCTTCCTAATCAAAGCATCGGCGACTACATTCGCTTTCCCTTCATGATACTGGATATCCAAGTCATAATCCTTGATCAACTCTAACCATCTCCTCTGTCTCATATTGAGATCCTTTTGAGTGAAAATATACTTCAAACTCTTATAGTTGGTGAATATATTCACAGTCGCTCCGTAGAGATAATGTCTCCAAATATTCAATGCAAACACAATAGCAGCTAACTCTAAGTCATTGGTAGGGTAATTAGATTCATACGGCTTCAACTGACGCGATGCATACGCAATCACCTCCCCATTCTGCTGTAACACACATCCCAGACCATTCTTTGAAGCATCACTATATACCTTGAATCCATCATTCCCATCGGGCAGAGTCAAAACAGGTGGCAGAGGTTAAACGATCCTTCAAAATCTCAAAGGCTTCCTCACACTTCTCATTCCATTCAAACTTCAACTCTTTCTTCATCAAAGTAATCATAGGTCTCGCTATCCTCGAGAAATCTTTCAAAAACCTTCTATAATAACCAGCCAATCCCAGAAAACCTCTTATATCAGACACATTCTTCGGTCTAGGCCAGTTACTAACGGCTTGTATCTTCGCAGGATCCACATAAACTCCTTCCTTAGACACATAATGACCCAAAAAATGCAAATTTCTCCAAATGGAACTCACACTTAGAGAACTTGGCAAACAATTGATTTCTGCTAAGCGTCTCCAAAACCATCATCAAATGCTCATCATGCTCGTCTTCATTCTTCAAGTAGCTCAAAATATCGTCAATGAATACCACGACAAACTAATCTAAGAACTCATGAAAAATCCTATTCATCGAGTCTATAAATATTGCAGGCGCATTGGTCGACCAAAATGGCATCACAGTAAACTCATAGTGACCATATCTCGTTCTAAAAGAAGTCTTAGGTATATCCTTATCGGCTACATTCAATTGATGACACTCTGAACGCAAATCAATCTTTAAGAAAACACTAGCTCCATCCAATTGAACAAAAAGATCATCTATCCTAGGCAAAGGATACTTGTTCTTAATAGTCACATTGTTCAACTCACGATAATCAATACACAACCTCATACTACCATCTTTCTTCATCACAAATAAAACTGGTGCTCCCCAAGGTGACGCACTAGGTCTAATGTAACCTTTCTCCAATAAATCTTGCAAGTGAGTCTTCAATTCACTCAGCTCAGGAAGTGCCATGCTGTAGGGTGCTTTCGAAATAGGTGCAGTACTAGGAATAAGTCTATGGTAAACTCAGCTACTCTCTTGGGCGGCATTCCATAAATCTCACTTGGAAACACATCTAAGAACTCATTCACAATAGGTACATCTTCAATTCTCGACTCAACTTCCTAGCTTACATCTCGCACAATACACAAGAATACTTCACAACCTTTCCTTATCAACTTTTCAGCTTGCATAGCAGAAATGATCCCAAAACTCTTGGTTTCCCAAAATGTCGGTACGAAATCGACTTCCCCGAAGGACTCTTCAAAACTATATTCTGAGTTTCACAATCTATCTTAGCTTTATAAGAACTTAATTAATCCATTCCTAGAATAATATCTAGGTCTCCCAAATTGAATTCTATGAGATTAGAGGGAAAAGTACAATCTTCTATCTTCAAAGGTAAGTTTCTAAACATCTTACTACACTTCGAAACTTCTCTAGTAGGAATACTAATGGGAAAATCAACGACTTCAAAGTCTACTAGACCTAAACTCTTAATAACACACGACGAAATAAAAGAATAGGTCTCTCTAGAATCAAATAACGCTTTAACTAAAGTGGAGTTGATAGAAAAAGTACCAGAAACTACATCAGCGGACTTTGCAGCTTCAATACGACTCATCACGAACATCTTTCCTAGAGCCTTACTCTGGTTGTTGTTGCTTCCATTCACAGGTTTAGTGTAGCTTCCCTGATCATTCCGCGACCCCAAAGGTTTCGGTCCTTGGTTGCTAGCTTGGTTATAACCAAATCTTGCCTGGCCCTTGCCTCCATTGGCATTCTGCTCATGTTTCTGCTTCGTGAAACACTCGAACTCTCTATGGCCCTTCTTCTGGCAGTAATTGCACGTAACCAGATCTCCCTTAAAGCCTCTACCAGGGTGGTTCTTGTTACATCTCTTACAATAGTAAGTCCTCTCAGGCTTCGCCCCATCATTAGACCGTACATTTGTCCATTCCTGTTCTGAATATTTCCATCTCTGTTCCTCTTGTAACATCTCATCATCACTCTCAGTAGCTGCTCCCAGAATACGACATAATCCAACCTCTAAACTAGTATAGCTCTCAAGCACATACTTAGTGTCGGACTCGTCATCACTAAGTACAATAGGATTATAAAACCTTTCATCTCGATTGGCTTCACTATCAGTCATGCCTAAAGGTCCATCTAATGTTGAGCAAGTCATCTACAATGAACAACATTCACTCGTAGCGTACATTCCCAACAATAAGTAACAAAGTTAAATAAATAACCATAAAGTAAATAAATCAACAACCAACCAAAAAGAAACATGTACTCAACACGTAAACATGATTCAAAACTCTAGACAATCATAAGTCAGACACTCACACAAAAAAGACTGAATAAGTGTACAATTAAAAGAAGCTGAACAAACTAAAAGTAGCTGAACAGACAAGAATAGCTGAACAGACTAACAATACTGAATTAACTGACCAGACTTGCAGACATAAAGCAGCTGAACAGATTAGCAAAAAGGAAATAAACTGAACACAATAATAAAATGCAGACATATGATATTTCTATCCTATATGCCCATCCTAAACTACCCATCTCACTCAAATAAAATAAATAAGTAAGTAAAAAAATATTTTCAAAACTCACAATTTTAGAAAATGTTCAATAAATACAGAAAAATAATTAAAATTTTCGGACAATTCAAAAGAATTTCAGGACCAATTTCTAAACATAAAAATTAATAAAAGAAAATAATTAATTAAAATTTTCGAAAATTCTAAATAAAACCGAAAAATAAATAAAAGAAAATAGAAATATAATCGAAAAAATTAAATAAGTTCGAAATTAAAATTCTATACTAATAATTCCCATCAAAATAAGATTCGAACCTTTTTTGAAAAACAAACCTCGAATTCTTCAAAATAAATTTAAAAAATGAATAAGTAGGAGCTTACTTTCATAAAACAACTTTGAAAGTAGCTAGGCTAGTTTTAGTTAGGTGGCTAAAAAATAGTTTTGGCACGAATGGCCAATAAAACCTTAAGATCTAAGATACCAATTTGTAATACCCCGACAATTCTCTCTTTGTAAAACATGTATTTTTCCCAACTAAAATAGAGAATTATCAACCCATTATCGCCCGTGTGAAAAAGTATCGGCTTACTCAGAGTATTGCAGCGGAAAAATATTAAATAAAAATTTATTAAATACGTAGGACATAATAATTGTCAAATCATTATCCAAACCTTGAAAGCAATTCAAACCAACTTAAAATATTTAAAATAAATAATCCATAATTCAACTTAATAAAATTAACGTAAAGGTAAGAAGCAGTAGAAGTAATAAAACAATCTCTCAACCACGGTTCCCAAGTCCCAAATGAGTAATTGAGACGATGTTTTATGCCTTCCAAATCTGTAGGCAAATACTCAATTGAAAAATGCTCACCAATAAAGGGTCATCACAGGATCAATAGGCACAACCATGATCAACGCACATAAAAGCTTGTAATCACCAAAGCTAAGTACATACATAAATAAAATAGAACACGAAACATAATCATGATACTACTAAGCAATAGAACATGATCAGTAAATGTACTTCAAGACTTCAACTCGTAAAATAGGACTTGACTTCACAAGACATACAACATGATAAATATAAGTAAATTGAATAGACAATGGACCGAGTTGTCCAACCAAAACCAGTCTTAAAAATAGAAGACTGAGTTACAGGCGCGTCTCCGTAACCCCTTGACCAAGGATATCGACGAACCTTTAGAAATTTATTTGTTGACGTAAATCAACAATCGAATGTCCATTGCCAATAAATATACATACCCAACAAAGCCCTCGGTTTTTGCAAAGTAGTAATATAACCATAACCAATAATAATCCAACTTACGCACAAAGTCCTCGGCCTTTAAGAAGGAATAAAAATATCCATCAAGGAAAACAATACCAAACTCCATAATCCAATAATAAAATAGTATTAATCCATATCACATGATGGATCAAAAATATAAATACTTCCAAACAACATGCTTGAATCAAACATCCATTCAATCATATAACAAAACGTAAAGGCAATTAACATGCTCAACAACACGTAATTCAAATTCAATAGCCACGTATGAACTATAAAAGGGTTCCCTATACATGATACTATAAATAATCCTAATACTTAGTACATGATACTAGTCTAACACATAAGGACATGTACGTACCTTGTGTAGACAAAGTGAGAGGCCACTTTAAACTCTAAAAATCGCCTAAAGTAATTTCTCTGGCTACCAAAACAATAATACAACAATCAATTAATATCCTAATTAATTCAAAGAAATAACATTTATTTTAAAACGCTTAAAAACTCGTTTTAAAATACTCTAAAAACATTAGAGTTTCAACCTTTAACAACCTTCAATATAAAACTCATAAATCTAGGCTTTAAAACCTCAAAAATCATTACTTTCAAACATAAAACTCACTTTAAAAAATAAATAATAAAGCTTAAATTATAATTTATATTCACAATAAATAAAATTCAGATTTTAATAATTGAAACAATAAAGTTTTCAACTTTATTTATAAAACATATTAAAACTCATAAAAATCACAACTTTAATATTAAAACTCATAAAAATCATAACTTTAATATTTCAAAACTCATAAAAAACCATAACTTTAATATTAAAACTTTAGTTAAACATTAATAGAGGATAAAGGTTAAGAAATAACAAAAAGAAAACACAAAAATCGGATTTGCGAGTGAAAAATGGCAGCAAAACTATCAAACTTCCAGAGGCTACAACTGGTAGAATACTAATCGAGATTGAGTGATATTTGAGCCTAAATTCAATAACATTTCGAGATCTACAACTTTGCAGCAGAACATTTTGGCTAAAAACAATAGAAACTATCAGAAATATGGCAATCAGATTCGGGAGTAATGAAAAAATGTAAAAGAGAATTAAGAGAACGAAGAGTGGCGGTTATGGTGATGGCGGCTGTTGCAGCGGCAAACGAGAGGCAGTGCTGGCGGTAGTGGCGGCAACACATAAGCAAGAGGGAGGTGGCATGTGGTGGTGCACAGTGCCGGAACCAAGGGAAGAAAAGAGAGGGAGGTGGGCGCCAGTTTGGGGAGAAAGAAATGAGAGAAAATAAAGTGTGCAACTTGGGGTTTGAGGACGTATTTATAGGTTTTCCTAAAATATAGGGTGAATAGGTTTAGACTTTGGGTTTGGGCTCAAGTTGAAACATCAAACTTTGATTAAAAGGTTTGGGCTCCTCAACCCAATATTAAAATCATTTTAAAGACAACCCAAAACATTTAATAATGTATTCAATACTTAAAATCTAACCCCATAAATAATATTGATTATTTAAAACGTTTAAACAATCATTTGACTTTCAATATAGTCAATACTTAAATAATTAAATGAAATAAATATGAAAATGATTATAAATATACTTTAAATATATTTATAAAATTCATAAAATTACGGGGGATTACAATACAGTTGGACCCAAGTGCCTAGCCAAAAGTAAGAAACGAGCCATGAACCCGAGCTTAATTATGACATCACGAGCTCATAAATCAAGGCTCGACGAGCCACAAGCTCGAGCCGAGCCGCGAGTAGAGTCTCACGAGCTCGAGTCGAGCCTAAATATTGAGGCTCAACGAGCAACGAGATCGAGCCGAGCCACGAGTAGAGTTTCATGAGCTCGAGCCAAGCCTGTCAGTATTCGGGATCGGCTCGGCTCATTAACACCCCTACTCTCAACATATCCTCCAAGGTCTGAATCGTTCTCTCAGTTTGACCATCTGTTGGTGGGTGAAAGGCAGTACTGAATTTTAACAGTGTTCCTACGGCTGTCTGAAGCTGTTTCCAAAACTTCGATAAAAATTTCGAATCCCTATCCGAAACAATGTCTTTCGGAACTCCATGTAGCCTAACCACTTTATTGAAGTACGCATCAGCCAATTGTTTCAACGACCATGTATCTTTCATTGTCACAAATCTTGCTGTCTTAGTTTAACGGTCCACTATCACCCATATTGCATTCTTTCCAGATGTAACCCCATGATGAAATCCATAGAGATAGATCCCATTTCTATCCCGTTACTTCCAATGGTTGAAATTTTCCTCCAGGTCCTCATTTAATATTTAATAAAAAGCATACTAACTTAGAAATTAAAGGGGCCACAACAACAAATAATCGATTGGACAAATCCAGGTAGTTGGGTCTTTCCTCCATATGTTGTATTTTCAACTTCTGGCATGTCAGACATTTTGCTACGAACTCGACTACTTCTTGCTTCATCCTAGGCCACCAAAAATGCTGTTTCTAATCGTTGTAAATCTTATCCCCTTTTTCGGCTACATTTTGTCTTGAGTTCCTCTTCTTGTGGCACACACAACCTCCTTTTATACCTTGCAACGCTATTGTCATCGATCTCAAATTCTGGTGCTTGACCACTTTCCTTCATTTCTCTGAGCTTGCCTTGCCACTTATCAACGACCTGTTTAATTTGAATCTCCTCAAATATATCTGGACCAACAGTAAGGGCATTCAATTGAGCTTGTGCGTAGCCAGACGCAACTACTTCCAAACTCAGTCACTTGATCTCCTTACACAACTCATCGGCTAGGATCCGCACATTCGGTGAATGAACACTCTTCCTACTTAAAGCATCAACTACCTTATTCGCTTTTCCTTCTTGATACACTATTTGCAAGTCATAGTCGTTTATGAGCTCAAGCCAACGTCTCTGTCTCATATTTAACTCCTTTTGCGAATACATATACTTGTGATCTGTGTAGAACTTACATTGTACTCCATACAAGTAATGTCTCCAGATCTTTAATGCAAACACGATCTCTCCTAACTCGAAGTCATGAGTAGGGTGATTTTGCTCATGAGGTTTGAGTTGTCTTGACTCATAGGCCACTACTTTACCATGTTGCATCAAGACGCACCCAAAACCTTTCTTTGAGGCATCACTGTAAACTTCAAATCTTTCTACTCCGGAGGGCAACGTCAATATTGGGGCCGTTGTAAGTCTCTTCTTCAACTCTTGAAATCCTTCCTCACACTTGCCAACCCAATGAAATTTTGTTGTCTTCTTCATCAGGTTAATGAGGGGTTGGGCGGTTCTCGAAAAATCTATCACAAATATCCTATAATATCCAGCTAAAACCAAGAAACTCCTTACTTCAAGTGACGTTCTTAGGTTGAGTCCATTCAATTACTGCTTGAATCTTCGATGGATCCACGTAATTGCCTTCCTTATATATCATATGACCCAAAAATGAGACTTTCTCCAACCAAAATTCACACTTCGAGAACTTTGCGTACACTTTCTTTTCTCAAAGAATCTCCAAAACTTTCCTCAATTGAGCCTCATGCTCCTCTCTATCCTTCGAGTACACCAACTCTAAGTGGATGACAACTCTAAGTGTTCTTTCTTTGTTTCCCTCAGTCGATCAACCATTTGCACAAATACATTGAAAGGAAACTAGTGTGGATGCAGAAAGGCGGCTGAAAATAAGTAATCTTTTTAATCGTTATAATATTTGGGTATGGTTAATTCTGCAAATCAAGGTTAAGAAAATTGGTTACATGGTTGCCAGTCAAGTTTTTGTTGCTTTATTGACTTGGGTTGAAGATGATGTTCAAGTCAAGTAGTTGATGAGTCTGAAATTAGATTTTGCCTACGAGTTTTTACCTTTTCAGTTGAAAAGGGTTTTTCTTGTTTTAGGCTTAGTTTAACTAGTTTCTTTATTGATCTAATTTAATTTATTTATTTATTTAATTAATTTAGGTTAGGTTGTTATTAGTTTGTTTTAAAAGATAAGATTAGGATTCTTTAAAGATAAGAGTTAGGCGATTGTCCTAGCCATATTAGGGTTTGTTTATCTTTATCTTACTTGTTTAGGATTATGATTAGGATTAGGGCCTGTTTTGTTCAGCTTTTTTCAGTTCAATTCAGTTCAGTTTAGCTCTTATAAGTTCAATTCTCAGTTCAGTTCAGCAATAATAAGTTCAGTTCAGTTCAGTTCAGCTATAATAAGTTCAGTTCAGTTCAGTTCAGATCAGCTCTAATAAGTTCAGTTCAGTTCAGTTCAGCTTCATCCATTATTTAACTATTTTGTTTAATAATATTATTATTGGTCTAATTTATTTTACTTATTATTATTGTTCTTATATATATATATATATATTATTTAATCATCATACCTCTACTTATTATTATTACTATTATTCTTATGGCTGAGCATATTGGTGTGCGGTATAACCATGTTTCATCTCAATACGAGTTTTCTCATGTGCAGTCGTTGCTTTATTTTACCGACTAAATATTCACTATCATCATACAAATAAGCTTCAAAAAGCTAGAAGATATAAAGTTGCTAATAATATTGGAGTACTATTTAAGGTACAACATCGTCATACATTGAATATTAAAGCTACTTTCGCGGTTTGTGGTGGAGTTTGGTTTATAAATATTATAAACCAACCACCACAAATCGTGGTTTGATTAAAGGCACAAACAAACCTATGTTTTAAGCTAATTATTATTCTAATAATAATATTAATTTATTTCTTAGACATTATCGTTATTATACAATCATCATCAAATATTAATATATTGATACTAGTAATAGTAATTACTCAGTATTAATAATTATTTTTATTATCAGTAATTATTATTTTTAAAATTGATTTATCATTATTACTATTATTTATTTATTTATAACTATTATTTTATAACATTAAAAATAAGATTATCATTATTCATTAATTATTATTCTAAATTCTAAATTCTAAATTATTATTACTTAGAAGTATAATTATTATTTAATATTCATAATTATTATTGTTTAATTGTTATTTATATATTTATTTCAGTTCAGTTCTAAAAAGTTCAGTTCAACTCTAATAAGTTCAGTTCAGTTCAGTTCAACTCCAATAATGTTAGTTCAGTTCAACTCCAATAATGTTAGTTCAGTTCAACTCCAATAATGTTAGTTCAGTTCAGTTTAGTTCAGTTCAGTTCAGCTCCAATAAATTCAGTTCAGTTCCGTTCAGCTCCAATAAGTTAAGTTAAGTTCAGTTCAGTTCCACTAAGTTCTCTATTTATATGGTTGTTTTACATCAATAAAAAGAACTGTTTGAAATTTGAAATTTGTAATATTGAGTTTAGCCATGTGCTTCCTTATTTTCTAAGTGCTCTTGCGTGAATACTTACACTTCTTCTCGTGGCTTGAGCGCTTTGAAACCCTCTAGACTTGCGCGTTTAGAGTTCTATCCTTTTATTTTATTTTATTTAGGTCCTTTTAAATTCATATAAAAAATAAGAAAGATAAGCTCCCAAAAATCAGAAAAACTGAGTAATTCCAACTCCATCCCGTAAAATACTTAAGTTGAAAAATACTTTGTAAAAATAATAGTTTAATAGGATCGCAAGCATATCATATATACATATATAAATATAATTAATAATCACATAAGTACATACATATATAGATTAATAATCACATAATTTTAATTAATTAAATAATCCAGTATTATCCGATTATTTAAGAAGAGGAAAGAGAACGCCAGTAAGCCGAGGTCAATCCCCAGTAACTACTTACTTCAAGGGTGTAGGCCAGGGTCAATCCCCAGTAACAACCTACAAATATTATAATGGCCATAAACAGAGTCCCTAGTGTGCACACTCCTTCTACTTGGATCACAACAAGATAGAAGGAAGACAAGTAACAGTAAAATCAGCATAGTAACCAGAAAACCTGTAGGTGGCTGCTGAACCTCCCATACAGGGCAACCTGTTCATCATTTCCTCCGATATTCCACTTTAAGTCATTAATATCTTTTATGAAAGTCATCTCTTACATCATATACACATATACATTATCTTATTTAACCAAGTGTGAATTATTCATTCCAATATGCATATCACAATTCATTCATGGTTCAACTAGAAAGCCCATTTCATTAATGTACATAATCATCATTTGGAAAATTCAATAATCCATTTATTCATTTTCATTTATAAGGTGTTCATAATTAATAGCAATGATAATGATAATTGTAATGGTAATGATAAGAACAATAACGATGGCAATAATAATAATAATAATAATAATAATAATAATACTAATAAAATCTCTCTGCTTAGGGCGATTAGGTTTGGGGTTGGGGGTCGGGGCTTCCTTCACGTCTCCGGCACGTCTGTGCAGCTTTTTCCGGCAGTGTTTGGGTGCAGCGTTTGGTGGGGCGGTTTCTGTTTCAGCGCTTGCTGCTTTAGGTTCAGCGTGGTTGCAGCGTTTGGTGGGTTCTGCGTGGTTTCAGCGGTGTGGTTTGGTATTTTGATCGGTTCAGCGTTTGGTGGTTTGATACTTTTGTCGACTCGGTACAGCGGTGCAGCGTGTCTGCAGCGTCACTTCTTGATCTTGGTTGTCTGTAGCGTGGGTTGAACGTGTTTGGGTGGCGTGGTTTTTGATCATCAGCCATGATCAGTTTTCACGGCAGTCGTGGCTTTGTCCGGCGGCAGTGAGTTTGTTCGGCAGCGGTTCAGCAGTGGGTTTGGACTTTTGTGGGTTTGTTCGCGTTCAGCAGTGCGTTTTGGGTGTTAGTGCAGCGGTTCAGCAGTGGTTTCGGCAGTGCGTTCAACAGCGGTGTTAGTGCTGTGGTGGCAGTGTAGTGTCAGTGATAGTGCAGCGGTGTTAGTGCAGCGGTGTTAGTGCAGCGGAGTTAGTGCAGCGGTGGTAGTGCAGTGGCGGCGTTTGATCTGGGGTTGTGACTTGGGTTGATCAAGGAGTGATTTGGGTTGATCAAGGATTGTGATTTGGGTTGATCTAGGAGTGTTTTGGGTTGATCAAGGATTGTGATTTGGGTTGATCAAGGTGTGATTTGGGTTGATCAAGGGCTGTTTTGGTGTGGCGTGATCAATATCAATATGGATTACTTGTCATTGACTTCATCATGACCTTATTGTGTGACATCATCGTGTGGTTTGGTGGCGTCTGATTTGGTGGTCGTATTTGTTTTGGGTTATTTGCATAGTGGTTTGGTGGTCGTATTTGGACTGTTGGTTGCAAAGCGGTTGCCTTCTTGTGATGGCCGCCATTGTACGGTTTCATTGTCCTTTTGTCGGTCTTAGTGGGTGTCAAGATGGTGGTGGGAATGGACTCACTAAGACTTCGTTGATCACACACCTTCGTGATCGTCATTGTTGTTCTGGTGCTCGTGGTACTACACGACATGCTCTTTCTACTATTTTGTCTGTTTTCACAGCGGCAGAGGTTACTTTTGCTCGTATGGGGATTTGGTTATGTGGGGTTTGTTTCAAAACCCACACTCATCGTACTAGGTGTCGTCATGGCCGAGGTGCAGATTTTGTGTCACCTCCCGATGAGGGTGATGGTATTGTTAGATTTCTACTTTATGACATCCCCAAACCACAACTTCCTTCTTCACCGGTGCAACTTGGACATGATGATGGCTCGTTGCGGGATCATTCTTGTGGGTTCGATGTGGCTCACTTGGATCGTTTGTTCTCCAAGGGGTTTCGCACTGTGAAGTCTATCCCTCCCAAGTGTCGTTTGGGGTTCGCTCGAGTTCTGAAAGGTGCTCTTGACAAGGTTATTTCTAAACCTGATGACATTTCCCTTTGGGTCTCTTTATTGGTGTTACCTCTTTGCACTCTTAAAACTTTTCGCCCGCGGAGTAATCTTGAATGTAAGTCTGCTATTAAGCGTCAGCGTCAGGAAGAGAGTATTTCCCGTGCTATTTGCTCTTGGGGTACGCAGGGTGGTAGCTTGCACCTCTTCAGAGAAATTTTGGCGGAGGATCCTCCTACTTTCTCAGACGCTGATGAGGAGGACCTTGATTTGGATGAGCGCAATATCAAGCAGTGTAAGAGGAAGATTTGTGATGGTCATTATACAGCTGCGGTCCGTGTTCTTTCTTCATCCGGCATTGCTCCATATTCTGCTGCCACTCTTGCGGATTTACAGTCCAAACACCCTTCTTCGCCGGCTCCTTCCTTGCCGGATATACCTATTGACCACCATCATCTCATTGCTTCTTCTGCTGTTGTTTTGGATCGGATTTCGAGTTTTCCTCGTGGTACATCTTGTGGTAGGGACGGTTTTCGAGCTCAACACCTTATGGATTGTTTGAGTGGAGCAGCGGTGGCTATTTCGGATGAGTTAGTTGACTCTATCTCGCAGGAGGTTAATCTCTTACTAGCTGGGAAATGTCCTGCGGTTTTGGGTGAGTACATTGCTAGTGCTCCTCTAACTTCTCTTGTCAAGCCCGGTGGGGGTATTCGTCCGATAGCCGTTGGTACTATTTGGCGGCGTTTGGTTTCGAAGGTCGGAGCTGTTTTGGTGGGGCCTTCTTTGAGAGGTTACTTTGATGGTCTTCAGTTTGGTGTTGGGGTTCCTTCGGGTGGTGAGGCAGTACTTCATGCTGTTAACAGGTTGATTGAGGATCGTGGAAATGATGTCGGTCTTTCTATGTTGTTGGTGGATTTTCAAAATGCTTTCAACTTAGTCGATCAGTAGGATGGTGTCCGGGCATTTCACGTTGGGTTGAATTCTGCTACTCTCATCCTGCCAGATTGTATTATGGAGAGCATACCTTATGGTCATCTCAGGGAGTGCAACAGGGTGACCCCCTTGGTCCTTTGCTTTTTGCTTTGGTTTTACATCCCTTGGTGTGTAAAATCAGAGACTCTTTTGATGTCAGTCTTCAGGCGTGGTATTTGGATGATGGCACCATTATTGGTGATACCTTGGTCGTAGGGAAGGTTTTGGAGTTGATTATGGAGGATGGGCCTAGTTTCGGTCTACATTTGAATGTAGGGAAGACTGAGGTTTTTTTGGCCTGTCGAAGACCCTCGTAGTAGGCTTGTTGGTGTCCTTCCCCCTGATATTGCACGGCCTTTGAGTGGTGTAAAGTTGCTTGGTGGTCCTACTAGTTCCGACTCTATTTTCAGTGGGGAGCTTGTGATGCAGCGAGTGTCCAAGACAATTACGCTTATGGATAAGGTTGCTAAGATTGATGATCCCCAGTGTGAGTTGCTACTTCTTAGGGCGTGTACAGGCATTTCTAAACTCTATTTTGCCCTGCGTACTTGTCCTCCTTGTGTCTTTGATGAGGCTTATCGTTCCTTTGATGGAGCCCTTCGTTCTTCTTTGGAGCGTATTATTACTGCTTCGGGGCCTGGTTTTGGCGATTGGCAGTGGCGTCTTGCTACCTTACCTTTTGCCTTTGGAGGACTTGGTGTTTATTGCGCGAGTGATGTTCGGCATTATGCTTATCTCGCGTCTCGTTTGCAGTCTGCTGGTTTACAGGATAAGCTTTTACGTACTGCAGGTATTGTTGGTTGTGGACGTGCCTTTGAGGATGCGTTGAGTCTTTTTAATAGAACTGTGGAGTCTGACATTTTGCGTGATCCTAGTGTAGTCGCTGCCCCTAAACTTATGAAGAAATTGGCAGATATATACTTCACAAAGGTTACTGAATCGGCAGAATCCACCTTTTCTTTATCTCCTCGACGGTTAGCTTTGTGGCAGTCACAGCAGGGGGATCACACCTCCGACTGGCTTCGGGCAGTTCCTATTTCAGGGTTGGGTCAGACGATGAACCCTAAGACTTATCGTAGTGTGTTGTGTTACCGGTTGGGTGTTCCTTTGTTCTCTACTTCGATGCCGTGCTCTGCTTGCTCCAGGGTTTTTGCTGGGGATGTTTTTGGTGATCATGCGGTGTCTTGTGCTGGTATTGTGGGCATTAAACATCGGCATAATGTCGTTCGAGATACTCTTGTTGATATCTGCTTTCGTTCTGGGATTTCGGCAAGAAAGGAGGTTGACATTGGATTGTCTAGGGGGAACGACGGGGCCCTCAGGCCGGCAGATGTGCTTCTTTACTCTTGGGATGGTGGTCGTGATGTGTGTATGGACTTGACAGGGTCTTCTCCCTTGACCCACTCTGGGTTGTCTGACTTTGTTCCTGGACGTGTTGTTGCTGATGCGGCTCATCGGAAGCGGGTCAAGTATGAAGCTCGTTGTCGAGCTATTGGGTATGGCTTCCTTCCCTTTTCCTTTTCTTCTCTTGGGGAATTGGATACGGTGGCTATTGCGTTGCTGAAGCGGCTGCAGACTTTCTCGAAGACACAGGATATAGGGGCACGTGCTGCTGCCCATATTTTCACTAGGATAGGGTTTGCTATAGCTAGAGGAGTGGGTGCCCAGATTGTATCTCGGTTGCCCACTAATTTCTTGTAGGTTGTATGATATTTGTTTATAATAATAATAATAATAATAATAATAATAAATAATAATAATAATAATAATAATAATAATAATAATAATAATAATAATAATGATAATGATAATAGGAATAATAATATTCATAATGAATAATAACAACAACAATAATAATAATAATAATTAATCTTTAATTAAAATAAATGTCGAGAATTGAAGATAAGATTATTTATCAATATCGTCGGTTCCATTAGCATAATTGTCATATCGTCCATAGTCCCTAGTTGATGGTCATGATCCATATTCGAAATCCGTAGTCATTATTCATCCTACTAATCGTATTCATAATCCGCATTTAAGTCAATAGTTATAATTCATAATTATTCCATAATTATGATCCACATTTCTTATCATAATCCAAATCACATAGTCACGTAATTAAATCGTTTTATACTACAGGATCTACGTTTAGACAAACATCGGAGATTACATAATCCGTATTTTAATTCACATAGTCACATAATCAAATCATTTTATTTCTAACGGGACCTATGTTTAGATTGACATCGAAAATTACCTCGTGACGCGTGCCCAAAAGTTAAATTCACGAACAGATCAACACTCTTGATATTCCTCGTCTACGCACTCGGAGTCTACAATGAGATTTCACGAAATCTAAATTAGTAACCTAAATAACCCATTTTTGTCTATAAAAAACAACTTAAATAATTCAATTAACTCAAATAAAATTTGTTATTTATTTCAAAGGAGTTTTATAAATCAAAGTTTATGGATTTAAATTTTTTATAAAAACAATTTGTGTACTTGATATTAATTCAACTTGATTTTCATTAACTTAAATAATTATTTCAAATATAGAAAACTAACTTTATTTTAGAAATATAAGAGATAGTTTAAGTCATAAAAGACTAAGTCAAACATTACTAAGCAACCAATTCAATTTAAATAAGTAAAGAAATCCCATTCTTTTTAATAAACGTAATAAAGGAGGGGGGGATTTACTGATTCATTTTACAGTTTACAAAAGAAAGGAAAACAGAGGGGAAGGAGAAACAGGGGCACGAGCAAGGGGGAAGAGAAAGAGGAAGGTGGCCGCTGGCTGGTTGCGGTATGGCTCGGGTTCAAGCGGCCGGTTCAGGCGGAGGTGGGAGGCAATTCAGGCGAGGCTGCTAGGCGAGTATGGGGCTGCGAAGTGAAGGAGGCGTGGTTAGCGGTGGTGCTGGGCGAACTTGGATGGCTACAAGGGGATGCGGTGGTTATGGGCGGTTTCTGGCGAGTTTTAGAGGAGTGGCAAAGGTGGTTCAGCTGGTGGTTCCAATTTGTAAAATTTTCTTTTGTTTTTCAACATTAAAACATAAAATAAAGAGAGAAGGGAGGAGAGTGAAGCAACCTTAGAAGTGATTGGTGGCTTGAGCCATTGAATGAATTAAGTTGCTATTTATAGAGGCAATTTTCAGAATTTTTGGAGCTTAGTCAAACTCCATTAATGGAGGAAGTATGGTGCTTGGGATTTGTTTCTGATTTTGTGGAGATTTTGATCAGAATATTGAGCTTGGGCTTAAATTCAACTGAATCTGACATAGTTGTTAAGATTTTTCTTGGCTCTGTTAACTCGGTGAAGAGGGGAGGAGGGAGATGACTCATATTGATTCACATTTTCCCCCTTTTAATTTTTTTCCTTTTTTTTTGGCTAAAAACATGACATGGAAATATGGAATTGGTATCTGGACTTTGGTATTTGTTTGGGTTGGGCTTTCAACGGGTTTTTGTCAATGTAAATGGACAATGGTTTGAATAAGAATGTCCACACCCAAGTAAATATTTCAATAATAATTAAATTAAGTAGAAATAATAAAATGAATAATTAGTTTATTTAAATACATTTCATTGAAATCATTTAAATAAAATCATTAAATAATTCAAAACTACATGAAATCATTTTTGTAATAAACACATTATTATCAAATAAAATTGAGTTATTAAACATAAATTTAAGTGGAAATAATACTAAAGCTTAATAAATAATAAAATAATCTTTGAAAATTCGGGGTATTGCACAGTACCCCACCGATTATCAGCCTCAAGCATTATATAATAGGTGCAAATTGCAACCCTCTCACTAGGCAGGCAACCTATGGTATTAAAAATTCTTGCCCATCTCTCTTTACCATCCTCTAAAGCAAAAGGATTAGTAGAGCCATCAAATGTGGGTGGTCTATGACGGTCAAACCGGTTGAACGTTGACTGATAACCCGTATGTGCATTGTTACCATTTAGGCAAAGAAATATTGTAATCCTCTAAGGCTTGCCATCAACGACGAGTGGCTTCTTTCTTAGCAAAGAAACTATGAGGAGGCATTATACAAATCAAACATTATTTTGTTAGTAACAGTTCATAACATTCTACATTACATAACATAATCATGGAAAGGTAAACGATTCCATTGTTTTCTTTTTGCCCATGTAACTCTCTCTAAGGTCTAGAAGTTTTCATGTTCCAACTCTAGTGACAGTTTTTAGAACGTTTGTCTCTCCGATACCAAGTGTAACAACCCATTCTCTAATTGTCTAGAGATTTTAGCAGAAATGACAACTTGGACGGAATTGCCACTAAGAGTAACTAAAATAGAACAATAATTCCAAAAGGTTAATATGTTCTCATTGATTAAAAGGTAAAATATCCAAGTTTTAACCCATAAATTTAAATCAAATCCTTAAGTATTGCAGGCAAAACAAACTCCATTTCCTAAATCGATTCAAACGAAAATAGTTCAATAAAATAACTATAGAAATACCACAACGTGCATGGTCTTCCTAATACCATCCTTAATGTCATCTAAAAAGTCTATGCCCAATATCATATTCTCGGACCACAAAGTGACAATTCAACATTCATTCAACATCTGATAAATATAACGATAATTCCATGGTCAGTGGGAAGCAACTAGCACTTCTCCCTAAAACAGCCAACACAAGAATAAAAGCAGGAAACAAGGATAGCAAGGCAATAGCAGGATTTAATAGACAAAAACAGTGACAACACAAAAATATCAAAATGAGATAACAAATATTACATTTAAAACATAAAAATTAATTTAAAAACATGATAAGTATCAAAACTTAAAGTGGCGAAAACTCATGATAAATGAAAAGCCTTCAATAAACTTCATAAATTAACTATTGAGAATAATTGGATAACCTGTTTAGGTTGTCTGGCACTCAAAGTTATCACATGACGTTATGCTTGTTGTACATGAATTACATACTTCTGTGGAGATTTGGAATAGGTTAAAATCACGGTTTTTACATGCTAGTATGGCTAGGTCTATGGAACTGAAAGGACGATTGAGTAACATGAAGAAACCCGAACAACAGTCTATGGAAGTATTTTTGCGTGAAATTAGAGTTATTGTCGATTCTTTAGCTGTTATTCAGTTTCGTGTCTCTCAGTATGATCTTGTTCAATATACCTTGACTCCTTTGGATAAGGATCGTGATTATGATGCCTTTGTCACTACGTTGTTACAATTTCAATCTACTTTGACTTTTGATGATCTTCGCCCCAAACTATTACAACATGAGCAACGTATTAAGGCTATACGTGCTTATGATGAGACATCTACGGCCCATCAGGCATTAGTTACTGTCCAGTCTGGATCTTCGGGGTCTCAATCATCTACTTCGGTGGTTCGAACTCTAAAGGTCAAGGGGGGTGGAAAGAACAAGAATAGGAATAATCGTAACAAGGGTGGTCGTGGAAATGAAGGTCGTGGCAATGGAGGACAAGGTGGTCTTGGCAATGCAGGCCGAACTACTGATATGGGTAATTTTCATAATGTTTCATATGTTGATTATTCTTGTGCTGACTATATTGCTAATGATTTTTTTTTCAGCAAGAAGTAATCCCTCTAACGGTAATTTAGCCAACACCCCTTCCTTCGATACTTGTGGTCTTTGTTAGTATCCAGGTCACCAAGCAGCCTATTGTCCTCAGCGTTTCAACCATAGCTTTGTGCCTTCTTCTCCTAATGGTGTCACACTCCCTAGCTGCACTGTTTGTTGGTGGTGAAACGAATGACTGCGTTTGGTATCCAGATTCTAGAGCCGCATCCCACATGACCCCACAGGATGGTAAGCTATCTAATGCTCTTCCTTACACTGGTTTGAGTTCTATGTTGTTGGTGATGGTACAAAACTTCCCATTAATAAACTTGGAGATTTAACTTTGTCTTCCCCTAGTCGCCCCCTTCGCCTCACGAAGGTGTGTTATGTTCCCCAGTTAAAACATAATTTGATGTCTGTTCAAAAGTTATGTCATGTTCCCCTACTTGTGGTTCTGTTGCGGGAAATCAGTAGGATGGTGTCTATCCTCTTCAGCCTCACATTCTTGAGGCAGAGTCGTCTTCCCAATTTTGCACAGAGTCGTCCGTTCCTGCTCTTATTGCAACTAAGGAGTCTAGAGATGTTTGGCATGCTCATCTTGGTCAGACCTCTGCTAGAGTTTTAGGAAATTTACGTTCGCAGAATTTATTTTCATGTAATTCTAAGTTTCATGACGGTTGTATTCATTGTAAAGTAGGAAAAATACATCCTTTTTCTTTTGAGTCTGTGACTCATCGTGGCCTCTATACCTTATACTTGATACATAGTGACCTTTGGCAATCACCTGTTATATCGAATCAGTATTTTCAGTATTATGTGGTCTTTGTTGATGATTATTCGCGTTTTTCTTGGCTTTATCCACTAAAACTGAAATATGATGTTTATTCGACTTTCTTAGCATTTCAATAATTTGTGGAGAATTTATTTAATTTCAAAATTATGTTTTTCCAAAGTGATGGTGGACGTGAGTTTGATAACACGCCTTTAGTGCAACACTTCTGTGACTTGGGAATTAATTTTCGAAAATCTTGTGCTAGAACTCAAGTACATAATGGTGTTGCGGACAGGAAACATCGCGCCATTATCGAGATGGCACGTACTATGCTTATTCAATCTGAGTTGCCAAATCGATATTGGGTCGATGCGTGTTATACGTATGTTTATACAATTAATCGTATTCAGTTCGGTTTTGCAGGGATCATCCCCGTTTCCCAAACTTTTTCATCATCCTCCTTCCTATGAGTTTTTGAAATGTTTTGGTTGTGCCTGTTTTCCTCTGTTTTTCGATCCTAAAATCAATAAAGTACAGGCTAAGTCGATTCAATGCGTTTTCATTGGTTATGCGTCAAATTATAAGGGTTATAAATGTCTTGATCCTCTTTTTGGCGAAGTTTATACAAGTCGTCATGTGTTGTTCCTTGAACGTATTCCCTTACCGTTCCCTTGTGTCTAGCACGTCAAATGACTCTTCTGTTGCCGGTGAGTTAGATCCTTTGGTATTGTTTCCGACTTTCACCACGTCTAGTGCGTCTAGTATGTCGTTGGTTGCATCTCCTAGTGAGTCTCATGCTCGATCGTCTACCTTGTCCGCGAGATTACCCGCGCTCGCAGCCCAGGCCGTAGCTGCTGCTACGCTTACTACCAGGTCGCCGGCAATCTCCGCGCCCGCAACCAGCCCCACACGCACCCTCGTCAGCCCGTAGGTTCCTCCTGCGCCCAACCACATGGTTGCTGCTCTACAGGCTGTCCCTGCGCCGCAACACTCCTACCTGCCATTTCTCTGATGCCCTCATCAACTATGGTGATCTCTGCGGCCAGCGTTAGTCTAACCGTGTCTTCATTGTCCCCAAGCGTGTCGCTTGCGTCTACCACTCCTACTAGTCCCTTAGAGCCTAGTGTCGCCCTCATAGAGTCGTCTTCTTTGTCATCCCCCACTCCTGTCATCTCTCCCACTCGTCGTCCTAGAAATTCGTCTAAGTGTGTGGATCCTACTAATTTCCATACAATGACTACTCGTTTAAAAGACGAAATTGTTTGAAATTTAATGAACTTAAAAACGATGTTTTTGAGTCTGAACCGGCTAATTTTAAACAAGCGTCTAAAGATTCTCGTTGGCAACAAGTAATGCGTGATGAGTATAAGACATTAATTAAGAATGATACATGAGAACTTGTGCCTCGCAACAACAATCGAAATGCTCTTGGTTGTAAGTGGGTGTATAAGATTAAATATAATTCTTACGGTATAGTGGAGAGGTTTAAGGCCAGACTTGTTGTTTTTGGTAATCATCAGTGAGCAGGTATTGACTACTTTGAAACCTTTTGTCATTTTATTAAGCCAACTACTGTTCGCTTAGTTTTAACCATTGCTGCTACTTTTGAATGGCCAATTCGTCAACTCGATGTTAAAAATGCTTTCCTTCATGGTTTCCTCAATGAGGAAGTCTATATGCGTCAGCCTTCCGGTTTTGAACATCCTTCTAAACCTCATCATGTTTGTCGGTTATGAAAATCCATTTATGGTTTGAAACAAGCTCCTCGAGCTTAGTTCTCTCGTTTCAGCAACTTTCTACTCTCTATTGGTTTCAAGTGCAGCAGTTGTGACATCTCCATGTTCACTCTCAAAAATAGTGGTCATATTATCATTCTCTTGCTATATGTTGATGATATTGTTCTTACAGGTAGTAGTTCCTCTTTGCTTCATAAATTTATCACTGTTCTCTCTGCTCAGTTTACTATGAAGGATTTGGGTGATTTGCATTATTTCTTAAGCATTCAGGTTTTACGTACTCCTTAGGGTTTGATGTTGTCTCAAAACAAATATGTAGTTGATCTTCTTCATAAATTTCATCTTCATACTGTCAAACCCGTACGTACTCCTGTTGTCTCTCATGTCACTCTCTCTCTCTTAGATGGTGAACTTCTTGCTAATCCCAAGGATTATTGTAGTATTGTTGGTGCATTGTAATATTTGACTATGACTCGTCCTGATATTGCCTATGCTGTTAATTCAGTTTCTCAATTTATGCATGCGCCTCGTACTACTCACCTTCATGTTGTGAAAAGAATTTTCAGGTATCTGCAAGGAACTTCTGATTATGGGTTGTTTCTTCACAGTACTGGCTCCCCTACAGTGACCATTGCCTATTCTGATGCTGATTGGGCCGGGTGTCCTGACACTCAGCGTTTTACTACTGGTTATACTGTCTTCCTAGGGAAGAATTTGATTTCCAGGCGCTCTAAGAAGCAACCAATTGTTTCTAAGTCTTCCACTGAAGCTGAGTATCGTGTTGTTGCCTACACTACAACCGAAACAATTTGGATACGTCAATTGTTGGCTGATTTAGGGTATTTTCATCGACAGCCTACCATTCTCTATTGTGACAATGTTTCTTCTATGTATCTTACTGCCAATTATCCTTTTGTTCGTGAGATGGTTGCTAAAGGTGGACTTCAGGTCAAGCATGTTCCTACACAGTTAAAGGTTGCTAATATTTTTACTAAGGGTCATTCCTTTGAGTTATTTTGTAAACATCGCTCCAATCTATCCGTAATTCCTCCCCGTAAAAATTTAAGGGGTGTATTGGGGTAATTGATTATTTATTAATTAGACTCTTAGTCTGTATTATTTAGAGACGGTTTTATTCTCTATGTATATAGTGTCAGACAACCTAAAAATGTTAGCCAATTATTCTCAATACTCATTAACAGAAGGATTAATCAAAAATAAAATGTTACCTAAATAAAACAAAACATGATCCAATATAGCATAGGGAAGGAGCGATAACAGAATATATAAGCTGTAAACATATACGCAATAACACAAGAAAAACAAAATCCATAAGCAGGAGGCGGTCACGGCTGGTGACCACTTACCAGCTTGCGCTCAGGCCTTGCAGTCTTCGGTCCTCGTCGCGACCATTGATGAGTTTCTGATGACATAGTACAGTAGCAATGTACAATAAAAACAGAGCAGGTGCTATTATGAACTAGCATTCCTAGCATGATTCTAATTCCTTAAAGCATTAAAAATTCATACTTTAACAATTAATTCCATCATGGTACTATAAGAATAACAAATCCTACGTACATAATCCTCAATGTTTTACGAAATTCAATTTGCCATGATTTAAGCTAGGGGTGATAATGAGCCGAGTCGGGTTGAGTTTTGAATAACACGACTCGACTCGATGAGATCTTGAGTAAAACTCGATTCGAGTCAGCCACAATCGAGATATCGAGTTTGACCAACTTGAACGAGCTCGAGCCGACTTTAACTCGAGTCAATCTCAAGTTATTTGCGAGTATTTTAGTCGGCTTTACACCATAAGATATATTTTATATAAAATTAAAATATTTTAACAGTATCATATATCATTCGAGTCTCTCGTGAGTTTTCGAGTTGAGTTTTGCGTATCTCGACTTGGTCTCTTTAACGTTTCAAGTCGAACTCGCCTTCGATGTAAGCTAACTCGAGTCGAGCGTTAATCGGGTTTTGACCAAGTCAAGCTCGAGTAGCTCACGAGCTGTCTTGCTCGATTAGCACCCCTATCCTCAAATCATTTCAACGATCAATAAAAACTCATATAAATATTACATCTTATCAAAGTATTTGAATTCATGGAAAAAGTAACATCAAACCAAGCAAATCATGAATCAACAGGGAAAAAACTTAAAATAATCATGTTCGACAAGCTGTAATAAATAGCCAAAATCATAATTAACATGCTCATAGCCATTTAATGAGAATCAAAGTTCCTAAGTAATACACACATGAAATTCATAGTAAATAATATAACGAAATTAACCACTATAGTAAAACAATAGCATGTATAATTCAAGCAATGTATTGTCACGGCCTACTGTATTTTCTCCTTTTAAAATGTCATTAAAGTTGTTTGCCCATTAGCGGTTGGTTGCTAGCTATTGGTTGTTTGTACCACAAGACTTGGTTGATATCTCTATAATCAAGCCATGTGCTGACACGACCTAGTGTATTTTCTCCTTTAAAATTTCACGAACACTTGTTCAACCATTTTGTAGCTCTTCTCCATTTACCTTTCATCCCAATTGACAACCTTTTTCATACTACTAAACCTAATTTGGATATCTTTGGTCATGAAGCATGTGTCTTAATCTCTCTTCTATTCAACTTTCTATAAACTCTGTTTCTGTCCAAGACAGCTACAGTGTATGTGGTGGTGGGTACTTGTTGGAACGTGGCTCCCAAACGTCCTTCGTGGTGGTGGTTACCTGCAAAACAAGGAGAAACCTCGGGGGTGGTTCAGAGGATCGCCTCTCCGATGCCTAAGTCAGTCCAAGTTGAGCACAAGATCTCTAGTTTAGAGAAAACGAGTATCAAGTGCAAGTATTTTGTGAGTGTTTGATTCAACGTACCTTACCCATGAGATATGGACTTTTAACTGACCTAGCAAAGTAAGTGGACCTCTTTGGAAGTGGGCCAAGGTGGACAAAGCCATTAATCTCCTGCCCAGAGGTTAAATCCGGAGCAGTCTGCCTGAAGAGGTATGCTCTACTCCTGGTGCTCTGACGTGGAGTGGCAGGACCAGTGGTCTGCTGCCAGCTAGCGGTCTGCTAGGCAGACCCCATACAATTTGCCCTCCGGACCCAGTATTCGCATATTGCGATATGCTGGGTACGTTTGTTTTGGTCTGGCGTTCTGCTCTTCGCAGACTGATAGGTGGCTCTCTGATAGGTTCTCTTCACAGACTTCAGAGTGCTTCTATTTTTCCCGCCCATTTGGTTTGGGTGTTGAGCAAGGATCATTAATTCATTTAGAATTGAATTGATGTGACTCTTGGGGTTCCCAAGAAATGTAATGATGGGAAATCAATGTTGAGTGTATGTAATTTGCCTATTTAAAGGCTGAATCGACCCATCGTAGAACTTTTCACTCTCTTTTCTTTCGAACCTCTTGCTCATAGTTTTTCCTGTTGTTCTCCAAGAATTTCCTCTTGCCCTAGCCATTTTCGAGTGATTTCCTTCGATTTTTCTGGGATTTTTCTGGGATTTGCCTGCGGCTGGTCAGCAATTTGGAGTGTTGATACTTCGCGTCTGCTGTTTTCGTCTTTTCGCTTCTCAGCGTCTTCCATCCTTCATTCAGGTAAACCCTTTGTCAAGATCTACTCTTGATTTGTTCTTCTTGGATGGTTTGGATGTGGTTTTTTCTGTGTTTATGGGTTTTTCCCTTTTTTCCTCTGTGCGCACTTATATTGCCTGTGTTTTGGGAATTAGGGTTTTCCTTTCTTTGACCTTCATCTGCGACTATTTATTTGCATGCTTCTTGTGTGTTTGGTGTTGTTTCACTTCCACTCTGTTGTTCTGGGTAGTAGGCTCTTGCCTCTTCAGCTGAGCTCTGCTCTGCCTATCTGCTTGAGTGTTGTCTGTGGGATTTTAGGGTTTGCTTTGTTTACCCTGTTATCCTCCTTATTTGTTGGGTTTTGCTGTAGATCTTTGTGATATGCCCTCACTTTTCTGTTTGTATCATTTGCAAGAAAATATCATATTTCTTGGCCATCTTTGACCCTCATATACCATACGTATCCTTGCCCCCCAGTCTGGTGGCTCAGACTGTAGGTCTGAGGTGCCAGACTACTCTGCGTGTATCTTTTTGCAAGAAAAGTAAGAAAATATCCTATTTCTTGGCTATCTCTGATCTTCATATACTATACGTATCCTTGCCCCCCAGTCTGGTGGCTCAGTTTGTAGGTCTAAGGTATCAGACTGTTTTGTATTGTGAATTTAGGTCTGATGCTTTTGTCCTCTGCCTCCTATGTTGTGCAGAATGTCTACCTCTCAAGCTGCAGCGTCCCGTGGAAAGGGCAGGGTGTCTACTTCTTCGTCTGAACCAGACGAGCCTTATCCGATGGATACCTAGTCTCCATTCTTGAAGCAGGATCTTCCTCGATGTAAGGACGAGGTGGTCCCAGAGGAGTGGGCCGTCTTCGATCCTTGGGACGGCTTCCACCGGGAGACTTTGGGCCCTGAGACCAACAGGTTCCCTCCAAACCATAAATTCAAGTCCTCTCTGCCCACCTTCAAGTGGATCTATAGCGCGCATGAGATGGAGCTCACAACCTTATATGACAGCAAAGGCAAGCCGTACTTGGCTAAAAAGTCTGCAGATGCGTTCAAACGAGCGCATGCTGCTTACTACATTGAATTTGCTGCGGAGATTAAGCCGCTTCGTGGGTCTTAGGTGGTAGTTCCTCAGGAGGGCCAGAGCTTGGCAGATGTACCAGAGGGGTACACTGCCGTGTATACTAAGCAGTTGGAGTTCAAGCTCAGGTTCCCGATACATTGGTTTCTGCAGTGGGTTTTCTGTGAATACATATTGGCGCTCTGCCAAGTTAACCCCCAGTCTTTGAAGAAAGTTCTGGGGTTCATTTAGGTCTGTGAAGCTTTGGACTTCCCCCTGACCATGAATCTTTTTAAGTGTCTGTTCCATTTTAAGAGGCAGGGGGGAGAATATGGTTACTTCACAGGTTCCGTGCGAACCAATCACTTGACGGTCTATCCTGTTGATCACACTCTGAAGGATTGGTGGGATAGTTTCGTCTTTGTTAGAGTGCCGACGGAGGCGGGGCACCCTTATCAATTCAAGGCTTCTCTACGCCCTGTGGAGCCTGGGTTTCGTAAGCAGAAGGACCCCCATGTTCTGAACTGGGACGAGAGAGTAGCTTATTACTACTTCAGGTCCAAACCTAAGGGGCCCACTGACGGGAAACAGTTTCTTCCTAAGTACTGGCTACCGTATCATCATGTGATGTGCCAGAACGCCCTCCTGAGGATAGGCAAGCTGTCACCAGATTACACCATTGGTAAGTGCTCTGCCAGGCTTATGTCTTTTATGTTTTTACCTTCTGCTCTGCTGTGCCCCATGGCACTCATCCTTTGTGATGTTCTGCAGCTCCATGTAGAAAGATAGTCCGCGCTCTGATTATGGGTGGGTTCTGAGCTCACAACTTGCTCTTTCCCTTTCCATTGTTTTCTGTCTGTTATCTACTTTGTAGTTGCTGATGTTCTTTCTGATTTTTGCAGAGACTCTGGGGTCTGCTATCCCCATGGAGCTGGGCCTGAGTGAGTCCTCGGTGTGTCGTAGGTATCGCCCGATACCGGATCCGGGGACCTACTCCGTCCCGGATTATGTCCGGGAGATTAACAATACCCCCCTGGACCATCCTTCCCTCGTGACCAAGCGTCCGGTGCTTGTGGATAGGCACTCGGGGGTGTCTCGGCCGTCGGTTGGCCCTTCTGCAACTATCACCGAGATCGAGTCTAATGATGAGGAGGAGGCGGCGGCTGAGCCTTTACAGACTTGCCGTTCCCGGCGTGCTGTGAATTTGCCTGAGGACGATGATGATGATGATGATGATGATGCAGAGGGAGCCAACACTCTGCAAGGGATTGTTCTGGTTGTTGAACCTCTGCAACAGCTTCCTCCTGTGCAGACAGGTAATGTTTACGATGATCGATCTGCTCTTTCTTCTTTTATATATTCTGTTGCAAACTCCTTATCTGTTCTGCATATTTTCAGATCCACTAGTGGTGGAGGAAGTGCTAATGGGAGAGCCTAACCGAACAATTACCGGGTTTGACAGGACCGAGAAAGAAATCACTCCAATGGGTGGTTCTACTCAGTCAGGTGAAACTGGTCAGGAGTCTCACCAAGCGATGACAGAGCGTGACAGGACTGAGGCAGAGACTGCTCAGACTGCCACAACTCAGACGGCAGAGGACCAGGCTGAGGACCAGACTGCATCACGTAGGTGTCTTCTTCAGACTCATCCTTATCTTTCTTCCCTTTTTCAGATCAATTGAGGCTTCTTCATATTTTTGACTAATCTTTGGTTTGCTAGGTCCCACTGGGCAGACCAAGCCTACGTCTATTCAGACCAACCAGGAGGAGGTGTTGGAGCCTCTTCAACATGAGAGGGTGGAACAGCTGAGCTCCACTTCCGTCCCGGTAGTGGAGACCGTCGTTTCTCCTCCTGTTCAGAAGTCTACTCCTTCTGTTCAGAAGCCTACTCCTCCTGGAAGGAAGTCTGCTCCTCCTCCCAGGGGTTTCAGGCAGACCCTTGCTCTAACTCTTGATCAGTTGGCGCGTCTGGTTAGTGTTTTTTTCTCCTTTCTTTTGTCTTTCATCTTTCTCCTCGATGTGTGTTCTACTTTGTTGATGATGTTACTTTCTTTCGCCTTTCTCAGCGTGATTTGCGAGCCAAGAAGGCGCAGTCTGCTGAGGTTCCTCAGACCCCTGTTCCAATTGCAGGCCAGCCTGAGGTTCCTGCAGAGCTCATGCAGAAGATTGTAGTGGAGTCTGAGGCCTCTTCGCATTCCCATAAGAGACCAGCAGAGAGGCAGAACGAGGAAGAGGCTCCCCAACAAAAGAAAACTCGTCTTCCTGCTGACCCCACTTAGATCATTGATGTCGAGGTTGAGCAAGTCACCAAAGGTGCGTACCCTTTATCCGGCCTCAATTCCGGCTCTTTCCCTTCTGTGGAACTTACTGGTCTTTCCTTTGGCTCAGGTTCTCTGCAGAGGGGATCGGCGGATGACCGGCATGAGGCTCAGGTGCATGAGCAGATGCCTGTGGCCTTTCCTAACCCCAATGAGTGGATGAAGCTTCTAACCAGTCGCTTCTCGGGAAATTACGTCGTCCAGTACGTTCCTTTGGTAAGTTCTTTAGCTTTTCTGCCTTATCTGCTTCTGAGTCTTTTGTGGTCAATCTGATCTATCTTTCCTTAAATATAGGCTGCACGGGCCGGCGCCTTCGTTGAGGAGTTTTGTCATGCTTTAGGGCTGGGCAGACATGAGGCAAACCTCCCTGAACTGCATCAGCTCAGGGCCCAAGTGGAGCAGCTGAAGAAAGAATATGCCAAGCTGAAAGCTCACAACTCTCTGGTTGTGGCTACGTGTCAGGCTGCTGAGGAGGAGAGGGATGCCCTAACTGTGGAGCGCGGCACCTTGCGAACCGCCAACCAACGCATGGAAGGTATGGCGAGGGAAGCGGAGGCCATCGCGACTGAACATTCAAAGCTCTCTTCCCAGCTGAGTGAGGCGTCGTCTCGTGCTTCCTTGGCGGAGACGAAGCTGAAGACCTCTGAGACCAGGCTGCAGACTGCGGTGCACGAGCTACAACAGCTTAAGGGTCAGCTTTCTGTTGTGCAGGCTGACCATGAAGGCTGCCCTGCTAAGTTGGCTCAACAGGCCAGGGAGGCTGAGCAGGCTCTTAAGTAGAGGGAGACTGAGCTTGGGGCAGAGTTCTCCAAGCTGCTATCAGAGAGAGAAGCTCAGCTGAATGCCGAAGAGGCAGCCCGGCCTGCACAGATGGAGGAGGCGTTTCGGACCAAGTACTGGGAGGATTGCAAAGTCGCTGTCCATAGGGTCCTCTAGCATCTGCAGCCCTCCTTCAATTGGGATGCTTTTGACGAGGCCTACGCCGTGGGGTGTACATGCAACGTCCTGCCACCCAGGAGCTTAGAGACATGGAGCTACTCTACTCTCTGCCTACAGAGGGGGAGTGCTCAGAGCAATAAGCTGATGGGAGCTCTGCGGGAGATGGCGGCTCTGTTCCTAAACAACAGGAACTCGGGCGGCTATCTCGCGCTTCGCCTCAGTCTTCTTGTGACTCCTGTCTGAGCTGCTGAGGTGGGTGAGCTGGGAGCCTGTGCTAAACTGACTGCAGTCCTCCATTTTTTGCCCTCCGATGATATCCCTAATTGACTTCTCTTGTAATATTTGTAATTAAATAGTCAAACAATAGCTTTCATCTGTATTTGCTCCCTTCTTTTGGTTAGATAGCCGCCGTTATTGTAGTAGCGTTGTAGCATTCTGATTTGATTTATAGCCAGACCCTTTATGAAAGGTACAATGATTTCTCAGAAATGCAAGTTATGTTATTCTGATATTGATTTTCGTCTCCTCTATCTTGTGCATGCCAAATCTTCTTATTTTTACTAAGTGTTTGTGCTCTGCTGCTCCTTAGCCTGGCATGTCTTGCAGGTCCAAGGGCATTCTGCTCTGACGCTGAGTTTGCTGCGTAGCAGCATATTACATATGAGCATGTTTGTTTATTCGGCACAACGGCGGGTGAAATTAGCTCAGAGCTGTGACTTTAGGGGCCCTTTACTCTTCTGCTCTGTCTTATGTGTGACAATGGTCCAACAATAAGCAGAGCGTAGGAGGTATTTTGACGCTCTAAGTCGTGACGGTTTTGGATATTTTGGGGTTTGCCCTTTAACTCCCTCTGCCATCATCTTCGTGTCGGGGTACGCTTGGTTCTTTTGAACTCTGCCATCCCCATTAACCTTAGGTGTCTATTACTTATCCTTGCTGCTTTTCGGGCCTTTGGCCCTGCAGGTTTAGAGATAGAGGTCTATGACATCGCTAAGTCGAGCCGGCATCCGATCACTCTGTGGTCCTCATGGGCTCTGGACAGAGTTGACCTTTTGGCCGGCTCCATTTCTTCATAGATAGTTTCTGTGTCTGATAGACCTCTTCGGCCCTCATTATGTCTCAGACCCTGTTTTGTTTTACCATACTGTGATGTTTTTTCTCAGTCTGCTGATGGTCTGTTTGATTTCGGCATTTTATTGTTATAAAGAACAAATAAGGGGATGGGGGTTTCATGCGAAATGGAGAGTATATAGTTTGCAAAGGGTGGCTCAAAGGCCTTTCATTCATAGGAGTTGTTTGGTACAATCTGGGTTACACAAAGTATTTTTTCAGTATGCGAGCATTCCAGTTGCTTTTCAGTTTGCTCCCATCCATCTTTTTCAGTCAGTAGGTTCCAGGGTATAGCTCTTCACTAACCTGGTAGGGTCCTTCCCATTTAGCCAACAACTTTCCATGTATTCTGTCTTTCTGTACAGCTGCTGCATTTCTGAGTACCAGATCCCCTACCTCCAGAGGTCTAGCCCTTACTTTCTGGTTATAGTATCTGCTGATTCTGGCTTTGTAGGCTTCCATTCTGAGCCTAGCTTCATTCCTGCGTTCGTCCAACAAATCCAGATTGGTTTTCAAAGCTTCATCGTTCAGACCTAGCTCGAATAGGATGATTCTCAAACTTTCAGATCCAATCTCGACAGGCATGACGGCCTCAGAACCATACACCAGGTGGAAGGGGGTCTGCCTAGTTGATTCTTTGACTGTGGTTCTGATTGACCACAGAGTGTTGGGCAGTTCCTCTAACCATTTGCTTTTCTGCTCCTCTAGCTTCTTTTGCAGGCCTATCAGGATTTGCTTGTTGGCGGCCTCGGCTTGGCCATTGCACTGAGGGTTGCAGACTGAAGACAGAGCGTATTTGATCCCAAACTGCTCTAACCACCCTAACAGTGGCATATTGTCAAACTGTCTTCCATGATCGAAGACGAAAGCCTTCGGAATCCCGTATCTGGTGATGACGCTCTACCATAGGAACTTTCTGACGGCTACTTCTGTGATGGTGGATAGGGCTTCTGCCTCCATCCATTTAGTAAAGTAGTCTACCCCCACAATCAGCCACCTCTTCTGATATAGGGCTGTTGTAAAGGGTCCCAGGATGTCCAGTCCCCGCTGGACGAATGGGATAGGATTGTAGATCGGCATGAGGTCGTTTGCTGGCAGCTTGATGTTTGGGGCGAACTTCTGGCAACTATCACACTTTTTCACCAGAGCCTCAGAGTCAGCTTTCATTGTGGGCCGATAATAACCAGCTCTGAGAGCTTTGTGGGCTAGAGCTCTTGGCACGATGTGGTGCCCGCAAAGACCTTCATGGATCTCCCTCAATATGTAGTCTGCGTCTCTCTATCCTACACATTTGAGTAGGGTCAGAGAGAAAGACTTCTTGTATAGCTCGTCCCCGATCAGGCAGTACCAGCATGCTGTCCGCTTAAGCTTTCTAGCTTTCATTTTTCCCTTTGGTAGTTTACCAGTCTGCTTATACTCTGCGATCGCCCTGATCCATTCGGGCATATCCTCTAGCTCTAAGACTCGCTCTGCGCCCTCGCAGATTACACTGGTGGGTCTGACTTCCACCAGGACAGATCTGTTTAACTCCTGCATACTGCTGCTCCCCAATTTGGACAAAGCGTCTCCTTGGGCGTTATGTGCTCTGGGAACTTTTTCTATTCTAAAGCTTTCAAAATTTGAAATCAGAGACCTCATCCTGGCCACGTAGCTCTGCATTGTGGGCTCTTTAGCCTCGTACTCCCCCTTGACTTGGTTGGTGACCAACTGAGAGTCAATTTTAAGGTGGACGTGCTTGGCTTCCAGAGTCTGGCAAAGCTGCAGTCCAGCGATGGCCGCTTCGTACTCTTATTCATTATTGGTTGCTGAAAATAAGAATTTCAAGGCGTATTCAATGATTTTCTCTTCCAGGGTTCTGATGACCACGCCTGCCCCAGAGCCATTGATGGTTGCAGATCCATCTGTAAAAACTTCCCAGGCTCTGGGTTCTCCAACTGCTTCCTGATAAGTACACTCTGCCAAGAAATCTGCCAGAGCTTGTGCTTTGATGGCGGTTCGCGGGGCGAACTTAATAACGAACCCTGTCAGCTCCAGGGCCTAGTTCATGATTCTCCCTGATTTGTCTACCTTCTTCATTGCCTTTTCCAATGGCATATTTGTAAGCGCAGTGACGGGATGTGCTTCGAAATATGGCCTCAGCTTTCTGGTGGCTAGCACTACTGCGTAGGCTGCCTTCTCTATCAATGGGTAGCGTGTTTCTGCTCCCGTGAGAGTGTGGCTCACAAAGTACACTGGCTGCTGCTTCTTGTTTTCTTCTTTCAACAGGACTGCACTCAAAGTTGCAGCAGTAATAGCAATGTACAAAAAGAGAGCCTCCCATGTCCTGGGTCTGGCCAGCTTTGGCAGACCAGAGAGGTGTGATTTCAGCTTCTGGAATGCCTCCCTCTGTTCTGCTTCCCACTTGAACTCTTTGTTCCCCTTCAATATCTTGAAGAATGGGAGAGCTTTCTCTTCAGATTGAGCTATGAATCTGGACAGGGCTGTCATTCTGCCTGTCAGCCTCTGAATGTCTCTGATGCTTTTAGGTTCTGGCAGATCCATAGCTGTATTTACTTTGTCGGGGTTCGTGTCAATCCCTGTCACTGACCAGATAGCCCAAAAATTTCCCTGACCGTACTCCGAACACGCACTTTTTAGGATTCGGTTTCATGCTGTGTTTACGGAGATTGCGAAGGTCTCCTTCAGGTCTGCTATGTGGTCAGCCTCAGTTTTGCTTTTGGTGATGACGTCATCTACGTACACCTCTAGATTCCTTCCCCTCTGACCTGCAAAGACCTGATCCATCAGTCTTTGATAGGTGGCGCCTGCATTTTTCAGCCCGAAGGGCATCATGATATAGCAAAATACCCCGATAGGGGTGATAAATGCCGTCTTTTCGTTATCTGCAGGATCCATGAAGATCTGATGGTATCCGCTGAAGGCGTCCATGAAGCTGAGTAGAGCATGACCACTTGTGGAGTCTAACAGCTGGTCGATTCTTGGCAAGGGATAGTAGTCCTTGGGGCAGGCCTTATTGAGGTCTGTGAAGTCTACACACATCCTCCAGCTCCCATTCGCCTTTTTTACCATCACCACATTGGCCATCCACTCTGGATATTTGTAGAGCTCTATAAACCCTGCCTCTAGCAGCTTCTGTACTTCTTCCTCGATGGGTTTATTTTTCTCCGCAGAGTAGTTCCTCCTTTTTTGCTTTAGGGGTCTGTACCCTGCGGCAGTGTTCATTTTGTGGTTGATGGTGGCGGAGTCTACCCCAGGCATCTCAGCTGCTAAGAAGGCGAACACATCTGCATTCTCTTTCAGCAGATTGATTAGGTTAACTCTGTTTTCAGGATCCAGGTCTTTACCTATTTTGACTGTTTTGCCTTCTTCTGGTCCCAAGAGTACCTTTTCGGTCTCTTCCCCCGGTTCAGGCTTCTTGGCCTGCTTCCGGCCGAGCATCGGCCTCGCTGATAGCTGCACATTCTTCCTTTCTTTCCTCGGCCTCTTCGGCCTTTCCTTCCTTTTCTTCTTTCCCGGCTTCTTCAGCCTGGTCCTTCTTGGCTTTTTCAGCCTCTTTCTTCTTTCCTTCCTTTTTCTCCTTTCTCCTCTTCCTCCTGGACGACCCAGAGTGGTCAGGAGAAGGAGGTCTCTTATCCTTCTTCAGAGCGGTCAGATTGCATGACCTAGCTGCTCTTTGATCTCCCCTCAACCTACCTACCTCACCAGTTTTGCTTAGGAAAAGCATGGCCTGGTGATGGGTTGATGGGATTCCTTGTACTGCCTCAATAAACTTGCTCCCCATCAGAGCGTTATACGGTGATGGGAGGTCTACTACCAGGAACTCTTGCACCACAGTCCTCTTAACTCCATTCTGCCCCTCTGCGGTCACAGTCAGATGTACTTTCCCCTCTGGATGATGGAGTTCCCTGTGAAGCCGACGATTGGAGTTCCTTCTCGTTTCAGCATTGAACGGTCCAGCTCCATTTTATCAAAGGTATCCTTGTAAAGGATATTCACGGCGCTCCCGCCATCTAATAGTATTCTTCGTACATCTGTACAGCTAATCTCCAGAGTGACTACTAGAGGGTCATAGTGTGGAAAACTGATGCCTTTGCAGTCCTCTGCCGTGAATGTCATATCTGGCAGATCTGGACTCAGCTCTGTCTGGTCGATGGAGTAGAGGTTGGGGTGGGTAAGCTGCCTCAGATGAGCCCTCTCTCCCCTCATCGAATTAGTGCTGCCAAATATGGCATATATCGTTTTCATTTTTCCTTCCTTAATCTCTGCCTGCTTGTCCTGCGGCTTTTGCCTTTCATTCTGTTGTTCCTTCTCCTTGATCCCCTAATTCCAGGCCAGGTACTCCTTAAAGTAGCCTCGTCTGATCAGGCTTTTCAGATCATTTTTTAGACTAATGCAGTCTTCGGTACTGTGGCCTGGCGCCTCATGGAAAGCGCAAAACTCTGCCATGTTGGGGCCTAGGCTTCTCTTCTTTGTGGGGGGTGGTCTGTGCCACTTGCTGTCATCTCTGTTGGTCAGAAAGATCTCAGCCCTGGGCATGCTGAGGTTGCTGTAGTTATTATACTTCTCTTGGGCCCTTAGCTGGTCCACCTCCCTTTCTGCTTCCTTCTGCTTCTCTCTTCCTCTGTTCTGATGGGGCATGTGGCCTCCAAAGTTCAATATGCCTCCCATGAAGGGCTGCTCATTCTGCCAGGTTTCTTGCCTGGCAGGCCTGCCTGCTCCGGGTGTCGAGGCTTTGTTGAAGTCCTCGACAGCTATGTACTTCTCTGCTAGGACCAGGGTGTAATAACCCGATTTTTAACCTTATTTTATTATTAAATAATTAAGATTATTAATTTAAATATGACCTTATTTATTTTAATAAATAAGTATTAAGGTTCCTTATTAAAATGTATATATTTATTAGATTTTTAAATGATTTTAATTGTTAATTATTATTACTATTTAGGAAATGAAATTGAGCTTTGAAAACTTATGGGTCATTACTCATTACTCAATAGCCATCTTCAAATCCATATCCAAGTTCAAGACCAAACTCAAGCCCAACCCAAAACATAAACCCAAAAGAAAGAATAAAAAAAAGGGAAAAAGAAAAGAAAGAAAGAACAGGAGATCAGTCATCTTCTTCCTCCTTCTTCCACCTCCTGCTTCTTTTGCTCATCACCATTGGAGCATCCATGAGGCAAAGTGATAAGCTCAAGAGAAACTGCACCTGTAATCAGATAAAGATGACTATGGATTTCTAGATAGATGACAAAATCAGAACAACATTTACATCATTTCTCATCATCATCTCTTCATTCATACTTATCTTAGGAGCAATCAAACATCAAATTGAATACCTCCTACTGATTCTACTATAAATAGAAGCAATTTACAATCAAATTCTCTGAAAAATTAAGCTTCTAATGCCTTAAATGTGTCTTCTTCTCTAAATTTCCTTATTTTCAATTTTCACCATTAAAGAGGAAAACAAACCTTCAACAACCACCAGTCCCACCGCCTACTAGCTGCGTACACCACCACTGAACCGCCCGGAACAACCACGACCACCTTCAGCCACCACCCGCTACTGCTACGCACTCCCGCACTCCCCTTCCTTCGCAAAACCACCACGTAGCCCCCCTCTTCTCTCTTTCCCAAAATTCGCTGCTGCCCCTGACTGATTCGCACCACCATCTCTGCCGCCGAAAAGCCGCACCACCACCACGAACTAGGTTAGTCTTATCCGCAGCCATTGCCACCTCCCTGCACCACCGCATCACCGTCCTAACCTTCCTCTGTTCCTTTGTTTGGGTGTGAGTTGTGAAGCAGACTTTGGTCTGTTTCTTTTTAACTCCTTCTCAAATTAAAGAGTCAACACTTCCTCTCTTTGACCCACAATTAGACTTTCATTTGGGTGAGTATGACCTCTTAATATGTTTATTACATTCATTTAAATCATTTAATTATGAATATTATCTATCTAATGTTTTAAGTTATATTTATCTTTAATATTCTTATTCATTTCATTTATTATTATTATTATTATCATTATTATCATTATTATTATTATTATTATTATTATTATTATTATTATTATTATTATTATTATTATTATTATTATTATTATTAAAGTCATTATTATTATTATTATTAGTTCCTAAAAATAAACGTGACTTATTATATACATTACTTATTTATAAAGTTAAAAGGATTTTATAATTTAATATAAAACCTTATTAGATGAAAAATAATTTTATAAGTTTATTATATTAGTATTAAAACACCTATTATATAGATTTTAAATATTTAAAGGTCTCTAACTTAATTATATAATTTCGTGTTATTAAAGAGAAAACCGCCCTCGGAGCTCAGGAGGAACTGATATCCAAGACTAAGGATTATTATTCTGCAAATCAAGGTAACAACTACTGCTGGTACCCGTAATTCCCTTGAAAATATAAGAAAGGGGAATAATGACGTAATAAATGGTTTATGAGTTTTCTTGAATTGCGGGATTATCTAAAGCATGATTTATGTTTCATGAATACTAAAATATTGTGAAGTTTAATAGAATGACTGAAATTTTAGATATTATACCTAATGAGGTACAGCTGAATGACTGAGAATATTGTATACTGCCTAAAAGAGGTGAAACATGATAAATTCAAGTGTAAGAACTGGTTTGTTGGCTGTATATATCCTAACTGATGGTCGTGCACGTACCGAGCTGTATCCTGTTTTCTGATGAGCACTGGCTCTTTCCTGGGGCACTGGCCCGCTAATGTTATTCCTGATGAGAACTGGCTCTTTTCCTGGGGCACTGGCCCATTGTGGGAGACGTCCCACCCCTGAAATACTGCCCAACAACCAGAATGAATTTGCTAAAGGGGAATGATGGAATGAATGGGTTATACTGTAATCATGAATGTTTTAATTATTTTCTCTCTCCCTGTTTGCAAATAAAATGAATTGAAATGAATTTACGTTGCTAGAGTAGTCTGTTACTGAGTCTCTCGACTCATCCGTTTTTGTATTTATGTTTTAGGTACAGCTGGGGAAGACGATAACGAGTAGTGGCGAGGATTCACTCTTATAAGTTTTAGTAGTTATTACCACTTGTGTTTCTTTTTGGTGAACTATAAGAATTACTAGAGTATTAGGTTACTGTTACTTAATGTAATAAGGTTCTTAAGTTACTTTGTTTATCACTTAATCAAGTTAACGTTAAAGTTTAATATATGAATGTTGCCTTGTATTTTCCTAACGGAGAATACGGCAGTAATGCCTCGGCCTAATAGGGTTTTTCCGCTGCTATTAGTACCTTAATCAAGTAATTAGACGTCGGGGCATTACACAGGGCTTCGCTGAGCTCCTTCATAGTGACCCATTTTAAATCATCCCTGAACTTGCTGGTAAGGGGCAGAGCGTTCCTCAGAGCGTGCAGAGCGAGTTTTTGCTCCAGCTCTGGATGTGCACCAGCTCTTTGTTGAACCTTCCTATGAAATCTCGTAGGCTTTCCTTCTGATTCTGCTTCAGCAATAGCAGCTCGTGGGTGGATTTGCTTCTCCTACTTCCACTGACAAAGTGTTCTTTGAATCTCTTCTTCAGTTCATCAAAGTTGGCTATCGTTCCCTGGGGGATAGTTCTGAACCAAGTCTGACCTATCCCTGCCAGAGTGGCAGGGAAGTGTCTGCACCAAGTGGCCTCATTGTAATTTCCTAGCTCCATGTGGGTTTCAAAAGCTGCCACATGTTCCTGTGGGTCCCCTTCCCCTTCAAACTTGAGATTCAGCGGGAGCTTAGCCTTCGACACTCTGGCTGCAATGATTTCAGGCGTGAAGGGAGATTTAGAAGGGGACCTAATCTCTTCTGCTGGTGAGACCAGGAGGGGCCTAGAACCAACCCTGTGGGATATGATTCCCCTGAGGTCTGTGGGGGTTCCATTGTCGTCGGAGCCCTCCTCTTCTATTGTCCCCAATCTCAGGCTGACTTGCCTTCTGATGGGTCTGCTCCCAGGCGCAGACAGGGCCTCTTCAGCTCATGTGGTACGCCTGATCCTGTGCCGGGGTCTCCCTTGGGCTGCGCCTCCTGGGTTCCCTCCGTTGACGGATCTCTGGCTTGAGCCTGCCGTATACCTTGTGGGTGTAAGTTCATTGAACAGGCTGGGGTGTTCCTCTTGCATCACCTCAGTATCCCATTCGTCCTCTTGCCAACCCCTCTTGATGTATCCAGGTCCAGAGTGGCTAGATAAGCCATACTCTAACGTTGGGGTAGGAGTGATGTTTCACTTGTTATACCCACACAGGGGTTCTGCTGTGGCTGTCTCCTCTTCAGATGACAGCCGCAGGTGTCTTCGAACTGAATCATGTGTTCAAGTTCTGCTCCTCTTTCGAGAAGGTTGGCCTCCAACATTCTGCATATACTGCTGGGCAGATTGCAGTACATGGATGGCTGCTTGGAGTTGTTCAGGCGTGGGCATGACCGCTAAGTTGTTTGGCTGCTGGGTCTGCCTAGTTTCTCAGGTGTGGGTAGTAGTGTTATCCCTTCTTGCTGACCTGGTGGTGGGGGTAGCAGTGCTACCCCTTCTAGTTGACCCCGTGGTCTTTTCTCTTAGTGGAGAGTTGCTCTCTTCTCCTGAACTGTAGGAATCGAGTGTTTCCGAGTTATGAACCACCATTGCGAAGTTGTAGATTGGACTTTTCTACTCTTCCCCTCCTTCTAGCGCCAAATTATTTCTGTCCAAGACAGCTACAGTGTATGTGGTGGTGGGTACTTGGTGGAACTTGGCTCCCAAACGTCCTTCGTGGTGGTGGTTACCTGCAAAACAAGGAGAAACCTCGGGGGTGGTTCCGAGGATCGCCTCTCCGATGCCTAAGTCAGTCCAAGTTGAGCACAAGATCTCTAGTAGAGAGAAAACGAGTATCGAGTGCAAGTATTTTGTGAGTGTTTGATTCAAAGTACCTTACCCATGCATGGGCATGGGTATTTATATGAGATATGGACTTGTAATTGACCTAACAAAGTAAGTGGGCCTCTTTGGAAGTGGGCCAAGGTGAACAAGGCCTTCATTAATCTCCTGCCCAGGGGTTATATCCGGAGCAGTCTGCCTGAAGAGGTCTGCTCTGCTCCTGGTGCTCTGACGTGGAGTGGTAGGACCAGTGGTTTGCTGCCAGCTGGCGGTCTGCTAGGCAGACCCCATACAAACTCTATTGTTCTTTCTTCTCATCTAAACCTAGAAAGTCTTAGAAGAAACCAGAATATCCATTAGACTTATATATTCCATTTCTAGTAATCTAACTCTAATTGTCTTGTGACTTTTAATGAACACTTTTGTAACATCCCGTCAAAAGTTGACTTAAATAAATGAATAATAAACAAATAATAAAGCAAGTCAGTGGTAGCGGAAATACCACCGAGACGGAAATGATACTCTATGGGTAAAATAACTAAATAATTCAAAATCATAATGTAGATATAAGCTCCGAAAAGTATTAAAAGATGAGGTCCCATACCCTCACCTCTACTATCTCAAAATCAATCGTAACTCCAAACACAATATCTAAAATAAAATCCATTATCCGAAATAACCTTATTAAACGTTAAAAGACAACTAAACTACTACTTAAGACCCAAAAGACCAGAGGTCCTAATGTCTAACTCATAATGCTCGTTCACTATGACAAGCACTACACTGAAGCTCACAAGGCCGAATCTCACAACCCCGATCAAAACAGTAACAACTCTAAACTTCAGCATCTGCAAAATATTCAACAAATATCCACAATCAGTGGGGAGTAACTAACAGCTCTCCCAGCACAATATAGGATTCAAAAAGTAATCTTAAATACAGTTACAATAAACATTACGCTAATAACTACATAAAAACCAAATAACAGTAACGACAATAACAGAGCAAAACACTACTGGCAACATGCTTCAAAATTAAATAGTTCAAGTAACGGCATAGCATCTCAAGAAAATAGACATAAACCAGATGACAGAATAATAAAACTGAAATTAATAAAACTAACGGAATTAATATCAATTTAACAGAAAATAAAACCTCGAGTAGTTACAACATCAAATTAATAACGAGAGAGCGAACGCTAGTGACCCGCAGCCCACTTCCTCAGGAAAAGTCAGATCGAATCTCCAGAACGGCCTATGGGTTACGTTCCCTACCGTCTGTGTCTAAGAATGGCCAAACTCCCGATGCGGGACAATACACGTAGTACTTCCCGACCTCTCGGACGACAACAAGTCCTAGGTATCTCCAATGCAGGGTAACACCCAACGTGATGTCCCCTACCTCTCGGAGTGCGTGTTCGTTACCTTTGGGACACCGTCCCTTAGGCTACTCAACTCAATTTAAAACCAAACATCAAAAGTACTAAAACAGTACATTATTCTTCAAATCAACAAAGGCGTTATCTGAGTTTGGGTACGAAGTTAATTATGACAAGTCACAATACCCTACGTACATAACTCTTGGCGAAATAATGCTAAGGACAGTATTATCCTCCCCCGAGCATTACGACGTCGACAACTCAATATAAATAATAATCCGACATCATAATACCAATGGCGTATAATCATGGAAAAATAGCTCGATGAATACCAAAATTGATTCTAACTTCGTAACCACTTAAACATGTCATAAGCCCACTCAAATCATCCTAAAACAAAGGTATTAAATCATGACATGATAATACGCTCATTAAGCTATAGAAATGCGCACAATAAGCCAAATTTCAAGTTGCAAAACATGCATATTTGAGGAGATAAAACATGGCAGCCCCTTACACTTCCAGCATGACATACTTCAACAAAACCTCTTACAACCCTCTCAAAACACATAATTAAGTTTAGCCCATTAGCATACATACTCTTAAGACATAGTAGTATATAATAGGCACAAATTAGTCATCAAAATTAAGTAACTCATCCCTTAAAACTACCCTAACCACACGCCTAAGCAGAAATCTAGGCAGCAGCACCTTACCCTCTCTTTAGCCATAAAAATGGCATCAAACTTGCCTAAAACATGTTGCAAAAGTTTGGGGATTATCCTAACATGATATTAAACTATACTAAGCAAGAAAATTAATTAAAAGCTAAACAAAACAGGGCTGTAAACATGCTACAACAAGGCTGTAAATCAGCAGTCCAGTTTGCATCAACATAGCTAAATAAACTATGTTAACATGCTCAAAACTCAAGGATTACACATGCATTAAAAACCTAAAACACCCTAATTTAATACTAAACATGAAATAAACATTTAGGCTTAAGAGAAACTAGAATAACATGCTCTAAAATCAGTCATAGTCACGGCAATTTCAGGGTCAATATTTCAGCAGGTTGTCATCACTTCTTAGGGCTATAGTCATGACTTAACTCATCCGAAACACGAGATAAACAATCTAAATTAATCCCTAATCAAACTTGAGCATGATACTAACATAATTTGGCTAGATTTCCAACAAAAAACATGCTAACTCAGCCTGTCTTCACACGTTCATCACAGCAGCACCCATTCACGTTTAAGCTCTTTAAACCATATCAAGTTCATGTATATACCATTCAAAATCATCATAACATCATTATACAACATCTAGGGATAGATAGTAATCAAATTAAGGCATGAAAACATGATTTAAAGACACTAAAACAGTCCTATACACGCATGAAAATCCAGCAGATATTTGATTAAAGTACCTAACTTGATACCTCACTATAATGTTCGAACTAACAGTACTAAGACCACAATTTTCATCCTAAAAAGCTAAGCGAACCGTTAGTTACCTTGCTCGTCTCGGGGAGTGCAAGAAAACCGTGTAGCAGGAACTAAGAATGCCGTGGAGTTTCACCCCCGTCGCCGTCTACAACCACGAGTAAAATACGCTTGGAATCAACACCCAAAACTTGAAGGAAAGGCTTGGTTTAACACCCAAAACTGATCTAAAACGTGAGAACACACAAGAACCAATTTTCTGAGTTTTTAGAAGGAGTAAGCGTGTGAAACAAAGCAAGAAGAGGAGCAGCTTTTCCTCTGAATTTTGGTGAGGTTGAGCGTGAGTATGATAGGTAATGTAAAGCATGAATCTTGTATAAATTGGCAGTAGGAAGGGGGGTTTAAAAGAGGAAGTAATGGGAGTGAATTTAGGGGGGGTAATTAGTGGTATTGAAGGGTGAGTAAATGACTTTCCAAAACACAACTTTGTAACGTTAACTCAACTTAGCAAGCTGATTTTTGACTCTTCCAACACTTAAAAACAGCATACAAGTTTCGGTCCGTAACTCGGTAAGGTTTAAGTAACGTTAGCATACTAAACGATCCGTAAAGTAGTTTATTACTTAAAGTAAAAATCATACGCTACACAAACCTATAAAAAAAATAAAAATACTATGAATATAGTAAAATAATCACTTTCGCAGAGACTATACACATTTTTCATTCCGACCACAACAACACACCACACTATACACTTTCGCATTTTCGAAACATATATATACTATTTTTTATAAATAAAAATTACTAATCATAACGTAACATATATACGCATATTATAACCATACACACTTTGAAATTTTTAAACACGTATACATATTACACCATACAACTAACACCTTTCCGTATAAATCTAATTTATTAATTCAACAAGTATAATTTTTATTTTTAAAAAAAATTATATACATATATATAACCATAAATATCAACATAAACCAATATAATTTAACGCGCGAAAATTTTAGTAAAATTTGGGGTGTTACAACTTTTGTCTTATAAAGGAACACTCTACCATGCATCTAATGCTAGCATGTATTGGGTAGTCAGGATTGGTTTCTTGTAAGTGTTCTTGCCAGAATTTCATAAGATTTTTTTACTCTCTCCACGATGATAGACATTACAATTTTACTAAATATTTAGCTTAGTCGTCCAGTGTTTCACCATTAATCTTATGATTGTAACAATAGCTGTAGTAGTCAATTAAATAAATTGGTAGAGTTATGTTATATATGCTTGCGAAATAAAATTATGTCTTAAATTTACATTAAGAAATAGCAAGGCAGTTACTCTATTTGATTTGATTATTTATGATTTATGGGGGCCTATATCATTCTAGCATTTTAGATGTTCTCACTTAATTTTTACTATTGTTAATGCTAATTTTTAGGCCACTAGGGTATAATTGTTCATATACAAATCTCTGTTATCAATTGCCTTTGTAAATACTATGTTATGGTCCACACACAATTCGGCAAGATTATTAATCATCTCTAATTTGAGAATGGATGAGGGTTCACATCAATCAATTGACAGAACTTTGGAGGGGCCTAGAGAATCCTTTATCAAATGGTCGTAAATAGTAGAAACCAACAATATTTTGGAAGCGGATTCGGCCCTCACGTTTCAAGAATCTCTTCTAGTCACCTTTTGGAGTGAAGGTGCCGTAATTTCAATTCATATCATTGATGTACCCCGACCACCCTTTTAGAAGGCAAATCTCCTAATCAAAATTCTCACGATACCCTAGCTTATTGCACCATGCTTTGGGTCTTTAGTTTCCTATTTTACGTTCCTCCTCAACCACATCATAAAAATAAGTTAAGGTCACAAAGCCAAAGTGCGTCTTTTTAGGCTCTTCCTTTATTAATAAAGAATATAAAGTAATGGATTGATTGGAGAGTCATGATGTGTTAGCTTCGTGTGATGTTCGAATTCTATGTGACGTTTTTCTCTATTCCCCTACGACATCGAGCACTCTCTTGGCATTAAGTTTTATATAGAAGCCCTTATGATGAATTTGGAATTGGTTTTGTACCCTATTAGACAAAGGGAGCATAACTTGCAATGTTGCATGCATGTAGCTGCACTGGGGAGTAGTAAAATGTACCACTCGATCATTGCCAGCGCAATCTTCCCCTACGGGCCTTTCTTACGGCTTGGCTTAGACACCACATCACATAAGACATCATATTTTTCACGCTCGCGCATTATTTCTTGTGCTCGTCTATGTTTATGATGACACTCAACAACCTTCGTCTTCTACTACAATTCCGAAGTCTTCTACGAATGTTCGACGTCCTACGATTTTCTTTATTGACTAAATTTGTGATCATACGACATATACTACATCCCCCATATCACTATTGCATCAATGTCTTAAGACGCGACATGCATGGTCTATCCTATCGATAAATTTATCTGTTATGAGAGTTTTTCATCTAGCTAGAGAAATTTTATCGTTTCACTTGCATCGCCTTGAGCCCAAGTCCTTTAAAGGTATTTCACCATAAACGTTGATGTTTGACTATGCAATAGTGGAGTTCTCATCATGAAAATAATCGTACTTGAGAGGTTGTCGATTTGCCTCTATAGCACCAAGTACAGGTGGGATGATTTTGTTGAGCAAAATAAGGCACACATGATTGTTCTTAGCAATCATCAGAATGTGAGTGAGGACTACACTGAAGCTTCGTCCCTATTTTTAAGATGGTGCATTTTCGTACATTTCTTGTTGTTCTTTCTAAAAAGTATTACGTTCACCAAATTCATGTGGATACTTTTTTTTGCATTGTGAATTAATAAGGGATGAGGTAGTACATATGCGTCTTTCGCTAAAATTATTTTGTCTTATCAAATATAGGTAAAGTTTATTTTTTTTAACAATGAGTCTATATTAGCCTATCTTTATGATCATTTAAGTCTCAATTCCATGTAGTTTTAGATGTCATTAGTATCATTTGTATATGATTAAAGTTGTTCAAGTCTATTTCGATTTTGCAGTTTGTTCTCTTGCTCTTTGATGTGATTTTCAAGTATTATGGGCCATTTTATGAGTCATAAAGGTCGTTGATTGTGGCTCCCAAACTCAAGGCATTAAGTTTGGGCTTATTGGTGTTAAAAAGTAATAGTATGAGGAATATGTTGTAACACCCCGAAAATTCGAAAACTTAATAATCGTCATTAAGCCGTTTTATTAGTGTAAAACAAGTCTTAATTTAAACTTTGGAATTTTTATAAATTTCTTTTTCAATGTTTAAATTATAATTATTCTTATTGATATTAAAATTATTATTATTATTATTATTATTATTATTATTATTATTATTATTATTGCTAAAAACATAGTATTATTTTATGATAATAAGTGTTTTGTTTAAATTTCCTAAATACTCCTTAAACTAGTAAGTCTTACAATTGTGACTAAGCAACCATCTTTTACAAAAAATAAAAGGAAAAATCTTCCCCTCTCACTATCCCCCACACGTCACTATTCCCCTTCCCCTTTGACTAAAATTCTTTGCTCCCCCATTCCCAAACACCTTGCTCTCCAAGGTTAACCATACCCAGTAGAATTCTGCTGACTTGGGCTAACTTGTCCCCTTCAATAACTATAAATAGCAGCTTCTCCAACACCAGTAAATCACCCAACGACACTTCATGCTATTATTCTTCTCCCTCTCTTCTTGCAAAATACCTTCATGGAAGCAACCCAAAACTCCATAATCAGTAAAACATTTCCCATAAGCTGAAACTTGGATTATAGTGGTGATAACAACCAAAAACAATACCAAATTCAGCAAAAACAAATCTGAATATTTTAAAAAGGAAAAATCCCCTGTTTCTTTTCACACACCACCGCGACACCACTGCATCAAACACCAGAACCCCCACCCCTGTTTCCGGCGCCTGTGAAACCACCACCTCATCGCATTCTTTTCCGCCAACAGACCGCCACCAGCAGCGCCCTTACTCTCTTTCGTTCTCCCCTGCTCGCTTCACTCACTCTCGCCCTCCCTCTTGCTGCGACGCAGCACCGCCGGCAGAAAACTCCGGCCGTCTCCTCGCTGTTCAGACCGCATCCCCTCCTCGCCGACCACCAGGACCGACAGGCGGCAGCTGCACTTTCCTTCCCTGTTCTTCCTTTTCGTTTCACCCTGCCAAGTATTTCAAGAAACTGATTCTTGAAATCAGTTTTTGGATTTAATAATACCCCCTCCCAAAGTCAACTTTGACTTTCCTAACACAATGTAAGCTTCTATCTTCCAATTTATCTTCCAATTTATTTAATGTCCTACTTATGTTCAATTTTGTCTAATTAAAATTATTTTCATTTTTAAATAAAAAATAAGTACATAATGTTATTATAAAATGTTTTAATTATATTATTATCAAAACTTATTTTAAGAAAATTATTTTAGTTAGATTAGTTAGACTATTCTAATTAGTTACTTGAAAGTAAAGGATTTTATTAAGAAATATTTAAAGAGTATGATGTTATTTATAATTGAACGAGTACTTATAAATATTAAAATTTCCAAATGTAAGAAGCAGTCCTCGGAGCTCGAGAAGAACGATCCATCCACGGCTAAGAATCGCACACAACGAACCTAGGTAACATCTATGGCTAAGACCCACAATCCCCTTGAAATATGATTATGAAATGCTTTGCAAATATGACATATATGAGTATAATCTTAAAAAGGAGAAATGTATTCATGAATGAGTTGAATTGGATTGTGGGAAAAGTTTAATGATTTTTCAAGTATGATAACCCGAATATGAGAAATTATGAGAATCGATGTTCAAGCATGTTTTAAGTGGACATTACAAGTTTTATGAAAGTTGTGATAATATGAATTAATACGTGTAACATGTTAAATGAAAAGTGGAAAGAGGTTCTGGCAGTATATGTTATATTATATTATGAATTAAGGTCGTGCACGTACCGTCGCACCCGTTGTACACCCAACACGGGAGAGTGCTCCTTGAGGGTTACGGCAAACTTATGGGCTATATCAGTAGTGCGCGTGAATAATAGATCCAACACGTGAGAGTGCTCCTTGAGGACTATTATACGGGTATATCCAACACGGGAGAGTGCTCCTTGAGGACTACCAGAATACTAGCCAGTTACTAAGTTAATAAAAGATAAGGAAAATTATAAAGTTGAAAGTTATGAATTATGATATGTAATGATTTGTTAAAATGATTTCCAAAAATGTTTTAAGGTATTTCACCTCTCCCTGTTTGCAAATAAAATGAATTGAAACGAATTTACGTTGTTAGGGTAGTATGTTACTGGGCCTCGGCACATGATGTTACTCTTTATCTTTTAGGTACTGATGATGGCTAGGAAACGCGTAGTGGTGAGGAAGTATCAGTCAAAGTCTAGTCGTTCCACTTTAATGAAGTTCCCTTTTAGTTTTAAAATTTACAATTGTTATTTCCAAGTACCATAACACTTGTGTTTCGAATTTTAATTAATATTATGAAGTTTTTATTATTTCATATCTCATTTATGCTTATTTTAAAGTTAAAATCGTCTTGTATTTTTCCTCTGGAAAAATACGGCGTGTGACGCACCGACTAAGCTAGGATTTCCGCTGCTAATTATTGATTAATTAACTTAATGAAAATGATTAGAAGTCGGGGCATTACATATGTTATGCGGGATCACACACAACTTTGCACGACTGTGCCTTATGATTTTCACTCACAAGTGCAATTATCAAGAGCAAACAAGAAGAACATTTTGCCACAGGTCGCCTTTATTGTTCATATGATATTTTAAGGGAAATTGCGATTTTTTTCTATTTAAAATGTTAATTAGTTAGGGTATAAAGAGGAACGAAATACAATTTTGAACTATTCAACATTTTAGCACTTTATTATTTTACACTTGAGTTTTAGAGAGTGAAACTCCATTAGATCCAATAGTGTTAATTTCATTCACTTTTATTAAATTTAAAAGTCTAAATTTTTCTTAATTCTTTATTATTATAACCACGTTTTTTTTTATTCTTTTCTAAATAATGTTTTTACATCAATTATGAGGGACTGATCTTCTAATCTAGGCTTATGTACGTTAAGCCCTAGCCAAGATTTAATGCATGATTTCCCCAAAACCCAAATAGAATTAGATTCAATTATTCTTGTCTGATTAAATTGTGTGTAATATCGATACTATATTAGGGATGGTTAATAATGATTTGATTCCATGCCTTGATGGCAATGGGAAATGAGTTGTTACATTCAATTCATAGTATGAAAATATCCATAGGAATAGTTAGATTCAATTACTAGAAACTTGTGGTTCTATGTTCTCTTTAATTTCATGCATGAATCTAGAGGAATAGGTATTAATGCATTTTCGGGGAGACATATAAACTCTTATAGAGGTTTAAGGATTTTTTGAAGAATTATAATAGGCGAATAAATTATTTAGATACTCCATTTGTCTCAAAACAAATTAACCATTTTACCATTTTGAAATATCTATTAAAAATGTACCTAATATTTTTTGCTCTGACCACATTGCAGCTTTAATATTACATTACCCACTTTCCCCGGTTCCATCTAATTTTCCTCTTTTTTTTCAATAAAATATTACACACAATATTCATGATTATTTATTTCTTGATATTATACTTTTAATTGTCTTTTTTAAATACACTTTTAAAATTTCAATCGAAATACTCCCTCTGATTATTTTTATTTGATATATTATGAAATGACACCAAGTTTTAGGGTATGCATGTGAAAATGGTGATCGTTAGTTTATAAATGAAAGACAAGAGAAGGGATGAAAGAGCGAGGTACAAATAATAGTGGTAAATGACAAAAAGATCGGTAAATGGTAGGAATATGATAAATCTTCTTGGGGCCTGCACATGCTTGCATAGATGGAGACTCTAAAGACTATTCATAAACCCATATGAGATTTCATCGTAAAACCTATTGGTAGTAGGTGAAGTAGCCCATCAAGTTCATATTTAGTCATCCTCCCTCTAATTCTTCGACTTGGGGATCATATGTGGATTATCTCCTTAATATTTTTCACTAACATGTGTTCCTAATGTTCAACTGCAATCTGAATCAGTAAAAAAAATCCTTCTTGAGATTAGCGTGGGAGGATACACATGCATGAGAGAAGAGTCTGACCATACATAAGCACATATGAGGTTGCATCCTAAAGTCATTTTGTAATAGAAGTTGACACGGACCGACATACTCCTTGAGATTAGCGTGCTCGGGTTAAGATTTTTAGATATTTAACTAAAAGGATTGACTCGGCACAATCCATTTATTAAATAAGTTTGGTTAGGGTTGAACTCTTGAAATCAAACGTCTGACACGAAAACCCCTTTATTTGCAAGAGGTGCAATATTTCAATGTTTTTCCTTATCCAAATGTTTCTTTTATTTCGAAGACCGCCAAGATGTGAAGCTCATACAAGAGATGTTTTTATTTGCATTCACAACTTTTGAAAAGAGCTGTTAAATCAAGTTCTCATATAAGTGAAGGAAGTATGACTGCTTTACCAACCTATTTGACCTTCATACATTGGCTTCTGAATTTATTTCATTTACTTTTATACACTACTAGTAGTTAATTTAATTAGTATATGTAGTTCAATAAGTTTCAAACAAAAACATATGAATTGGTAACATCATGTACTTCCTCCGTTCCAAATTAAATGCAACAGTCAATATTTTGCACTATTCGTAGTATGTACTTTGGCTAAAATTTGAGCTTTACATGTAATGAAAAACATAGTCAAGTGGGATCTTGTTAGATTCGTCTCGTTAAATATTTTCGTAATATCAACTTTTATAATTTTTACTTATATATTATAGAATATATTAACCGTTATAGTTATGTCTCGGCAAGCGTAAAAGGTAAATTGTTACATTTAATTTGGAACGGAGAAAATATATGACATAAAGTGAATCAGCGAGTCTATTCAAACCTGACATGTTTAAAGGAGTTAGGTAAGGTTAAGTCGAGGATTGATAATCTCTTTAAGTAATCAGGGTAGAGTATTAAGAGAAAGCAAACTTGCCAAGACTCGACCCGAGTCGTTTTTCACATCTAGATGAATCAAAAAGTTGATGGTTGACACATGGTTTGCTAATCTTTAAACTATAATAGTCTCTTGGGCCTGGTCCGTGTACGCAAATTGAGTAATCTTCCTATGGGCTCCGCTATATGGCTTATGTTGAAGGTGGCCAAATCTATAGTAGGCCCCATATATAACCATTTTTACCACTTTCCTTCCTAGTAGAGTTTTATGGTCACACCAAAATTTACCGTCTTTTTTTGAGAAAAAACATTAATATAATCTTTAATATAAGTTGAAAAGTCAACAAAAAGGTTTATGGGTTCACGAGGTGTTGTGTTTGTCATTAGGATGGACATTTCAGTGTAAAAAAGAGGCTTAGAAATTTAGACAAAATAGAATAATAATATCCTAACCAATTATATGCTAGAATATGCAAAGTAGTCATATTAAAAGTTTTAAAAAACTAATAAATACTTCCTCCGTTTTTTTTAATCGCTACACTTCCCTTATATGGCAATTTGGAATTAATCGCTACACTTCTTTTTCTTTCTAATTTTGGTAAGTTTTTTGCTGTGAATTTACAATATTACCCTTACTTTGAAAATTAAACGTCACTTAATTAGTAATTATAACTTCCTAAATAACAAACTAATATATACTAATTACTAATTATACACATAAATTAAAATTAACCCAACCCATCTCTCTCTCTTCAATCTCACCACCCCACTCCCCTTCCTCACCACCCCCAATTCACTCTCCCACCTTCCTCCCACCACCACAACTACCATCAACAACAATGGCCACCCCACCCAGAAACCACCACACAGCCACCATAAACCACCCAAAAGTGAACGAAAACTACCCAAACTGACCGGAAACCACCCAACAGTGACCGAAAACCACCCAATAGTGACCGAAACCCATCCAAAGTGACCGAAAACCACCCAAAGTGAATGAACACCACCCAAAAGTGACCGAAAACCACCCAACAGTGACCGAAAACCACCCCAAGTGAATGAACACCACCCAAAAGTGACCGAAAACCACCCAAAGTGACCGAAAACCACCCAAAATTCTACTATTCAAATTTCCTTTATTTATTTATTTTTCTTAAATTTAGATCTGGAAGTTAAAAAAAACATACCAGGAGAGAGATTGAGTCGACATCCCAAGGAGAACGATTGAGCTGACAAAACAGAAATGAAGATGATGATGCTGTTATTAACCTTGCGTTTTTCCTTATCCTCATTTTTTTCTTGATTTTTCCGATGTTTTTTCAAGATCTTCAAATAATTACCAGGAAAATAAAAACAAAAATAATAAAGGTTCTTCAGTTCTTCTTCTCTCAATTCTGACCTGTGTTTTGTAATTTTTCTCTCTCTTGTTGTTCGTCGTCTGAGTGTGCAGATCGGTGGTTTTTAAAAAAGAAGGAGGTCGAAGAGAGAGAGAGACGGGTGTTTGGGTGGGTGGTCGAATCTGCCGGAAGGGTTGTGGGTGGTCGAATCTTCGCGTTTAGGGTTGTGGGTGGTCGAATCTTTGGGTTGTGAGAGGGTGGGTGGTTTAGGGTTGTGAGAGGTGGTTGGTATTAGGATGGGTGGTTGGTGTTGTGAGAGGGTGGTTTTTTTTGTTAAATCCCTCAAATGGTCCCACTAATGTAATTAATCATATACCCTTATACACATTGAACCACCCTCCCAAATTTTGCCTAGGAAACCGTGTTTTTAGAAGTGTAGCGATTAAAAAAAAATGGAGGAAGTATTTTTTTAATGAATACAAGTAATTGGGTCATGAAATCATGTAATTCTTCTTTCTTTAAAAAAAATTAGAATAGTTTGACTTTCACGCTATTCAGATGCCTCACTTTAATCATACTTTTTGTCTAATATGTGAAATAAAATATTAGCATGTAATATGTTATTAAATTTGTGTCAATGTTTATATTCAAAATATTAGATTTTTATAACTTTTATAAATATATAATTAATTAATAGTTAAACTCGTAGAAAGGCAAACATGAAAGTAAAACTGTGGAACTTTTAGAAGATGTTGAAAGAATTTTTGATTCTATCGCACTCCAAATACTTCCCCAATTTTGGTTAGTTTCCTCTGCTTGGAATAATTTTGATACTATTTAGAAATTGAGAGAATCTTCTAAAAATTTTCAATATATACATACTCGAGTGGGATATTGTTGGATTTTTCCAACGAGTACATTACAGATACTAAGGCTCTGTTATGTTCACCTCAAAACAATAATATTCAACAAAAATAAGTTTGGTTCAATAAAAATCAATAGTGCAAACAACATGAATCAGTTTATTAAAAATAAGTTCAGTTTAGTAACAAAAAAGTTTAGTTCATCATAATAAGTTCAGTTCAACAGAATTAAGATTAGTTCGGTAAAAGTAAGTCCACTTCAGTTAAAGTAAGTTTCATTCAGTAAAATAAGGTGAACTAAATAAGGTTTAAATTTTTATAACCTTTACTTATGTCATTAGTGATATTAATGATATAAATTGTGTAGTGGAAAACGTGCAAACTAGAAACAGGAATGACCTAGCTGAATAGGTTTAAATCAAGCCAAAAACTTTGTAAGTAAAAAAAATAGATGAATACTCTGTTTGATTCACCTTAAAATATATATATTGTGATGAAAAAGTTCAATTCAGTAAAATTAAGTTGAGTTGAGTGAAAATCAGTAGTACATAAAACAAAAAATATAAATAAGTAAAAATATATTTAATTTAGCAAGCTTAAGGTTAATTGAATAAGGCTGAAATATAAACAATACTTCCTCTGTTTCTAAATAAGTGACACACTTCTTGTTTTCACGTTTGCTAATGCAGTATTTTAACCATCAATATCTACACTTATCAATAAGTAAAATTTATAAAAAGATGATAACAAGATCCCACATGACTATGTTTTTTCATAAAATGTAAATCAACAAAGTTAATTGATGTCTAAACTGTGAATAGTAAACATTATGCAAATGTGTCACTTATTTAGAAACGGAGGAAGTATATACTATGAGATTATTAACATTCTTTGACTATTCTTTGACACATCAGTGTATGAATCTAGTCATTAGTTAACCACGCTGAGATCAAGCTCGATGGACAATAATTGAAGAGATGTCAAATTTATAAGTGACTAACATTTACACACACTGGATAACATATAATCACCTTTGCTTGGTGGCACTATAAGGAGCACTTAAACAGTTTAAAACCGCCAATTTCTTGGAGAGAATAGCGATAGCTACAGATTAAGAAATTTTAGGATTTTATGTAAAATCCGTAATATTGTTAACGTGGTGTAGCTATCGCCTATCTACTCAAAAATTGATTGAAAAAATTTGCTCTTTTTTTTGGCAGTTAATTTGCTCCTTATGCTATGTTAACTGTTAAGTTTGGCCCAATATGACACTGACTCGGAAGAACCGAAAAAGTCTATTAGCTGTAAAAACTGAAGGCGAGGAGTTGTGACGGTGGTGCACGGGGAAAATTTCTATGACACCCGTGGGTGTACCTTTTCACACGGTGGTTAAGCATCATATTAGACGTACCATGCATGCAGCAGAGGCAGTAAAGCTCCGAGCAGTGGTTGAGCATCCGCAATGAAAGAACCTTGATGGGAAACGCATATTAGATCTTGGACACGAAACCATGATGCTCACGGTTAAGGATGGCAATGGGGCGAATCTGGACCAGATCCGTTTCTCAAAGCCAGATCCAAACCCGACCCGGATCCATCAATTTTCGCAATTAAGGATCTAGACCCGCAGATCAAACGAGTCCACGGATCCAAAACGGATTTTAAACGGATCACTATTTTATTATTTTAAAAAAGTAATTGTATACTTATTAGAAAATTATTTGTGCTTTTTACACACAAAATAACTATACATAATTTCAGGGTGGGTAAAACAAAAAATCTCTCATATTTTTAATCGGCATATGAATGTATGAGAGTAACGACTTTATTATAATTGTTACTTATTTATTGTTTAGTGGTTTACTTAATATTTATTCTCAAGGTTATACATTACACAATAATTTTATTACCTTATTTACATTCTATTTATCATTATATTTTTTTAAAAAATTTAAAAACGGATATGCGAGTCGGATCTGGATCTCAAGTGCAAGATCCAGATCCGTTTTTAAAACAAAGACCCATATCCAACGGATCCAATAGATAAAGATCCAAATCCTGTTAAACGGATCTCGACCGTATCCAACACTCATTGTCATCCCTGCAAATATCAAAATGCTTAAGTATCTTTTAGAAAGTGAAGTCTTAATATGTGGACTTGAAAAATCAAGCAAATGCATAGTTAAGATTCACTCAATATGTGGGTTCTTTTAAGAACTTTTAGAAAGTCAAATTTCAATGACCACGCCTTCACACACATCTCACTCAAAAACTTATATATTTATATCATACCTTAACCTTCATGAATCATAACACAATTTCCCAATGCTAGCTTCATTATAAAAAAACTACAAACAAATAATTTCTAAGAACACATTATGATAAGGAGACCAAGTAGCTCTTTGCATGTTAGCATGACATTAACTTTGGCTACAATTAATGCAAAATTTATGGACCCCAAAAACAATTTGTTATTCGAATAGCACCACTAGCAAACCATATTGAATTTTTGGTAAATGTTACTTGAAATTATAGCACATCACCAAAACACAAGTCCTTCTCCTTTACAAGAGGCTAAGGACATGTGATGATAAGAACTCCAACGATTGTGTGTTAATATGATTGTATGGGGTGACTGCCAATTCACCATGCTTCATATTAACACATGTGATGGAAGGACAATTTCGACCCTTAAGAATCCAGCACTGTAGGGCCCACGAATCTGAGTTTGATGTGATATGAAGAACAGACTTTGTGGCTTGAATCTTGAATCACCATTACCCCATATCATTTATATGAACATAGCATCTTATTTGGTTCATGTACATTATCTAGCTGTCGGTCCAAGTTTGAGATTAAAGAATGACCATTTGTTTGTGTGGTTGTCTACAACTTGGGAGGGCTTTCAATCTATATAATCGTCCTGGTCCAATCAATGGCGAACATATAGTAAATTTGACACTCCAAATAATAAAGAACATTGTTTATCTTTCTATCGGCCTATTAAAATATTAATATTAGGGGGCCGATGTAGGATATAAAGAGAGGGAGTTAAGTTTATCAGGCCGATGCAATAAACATATACTAGCCATATATGCACGCGATGCGTGACTCGCGCGAAAGATTAATATTTTTTTATACCCTCCGCTCGAGGGAATTCCTAACACATCATTACAGAGGATCTTATCTAATTGGGAACCATTCCAATCCGTAATATAAATAGAATCTACAACTAGATGACCCGCATTAGCTATCCAGTCGGCAGCTTGGTTTGCTTCTCGGTAGACATGCTGAACCTTGAACTCTTGAAACGCTCGTAGGCTGATTTTGGTGTCCTCGATGATGTTCTATCTGCCACGGAGTGATACATTTTCCATTTGTTGCGTTGATCACAAGAAGGTTGTCACCCTCGACAAGTACCTTTGAACATGGAAGAGTAGCTGCTTGAAGAACACCCCTATGCAGAGTCGTTGCTTCTACAATCATGACGGACGATAGGCCTAGGTTGAAAGCCTCTGCTGCTAAAACCTTCCCCTCATGATCTCTAATGATGTAACCCGCAGCTGATGAGTTGTTTTTGACCGACTCGTCGAAGTTTAGCTTGATAGTACCAAGAGGTGGAGGTATCCAAGCTACTTAAATTGTATGGGGTGAGATTGTTGTTGCTTGCATAGATGGGGGGAAGGGGGAATCGTAATTGGAAGGGTTCAAGGCTAAAACATCAAAGTGAGTTCTAACCCTGTAAATATTTAGCTTGGTATTGCTGAAGATCAAATCGTTTCTTTCCTTCCATACACTCCAAAGTAAGAAAGAAGTTTAGCTGAAAGATTAATATGTAAGGATTGGATAAAGTACATTGTAATTTCTCCAGTAAAGTGTATACATATTTTCTTACTTTTAGAAATAATTGTTAAGTTTTAGTTATTTTTTAGAGGGTGTAGTCGAAAGTTATAAAATTGTACCAACTGCAATAGTTTCAAGGAAAAATTGTCAAGAACCACCTAATAAAGACACTTTTTTTTGAGAAAATCATTTAATAAACGTTTTATTATAAAAAAACACCTAATAAAACACTTTTTCTTTCAAAACACCACCATTTGAGACCAAATAAGTAACTCATTTAACCTTGTAATCAGTTCCCTACATTTGCATTCAACCCCAAGTGACTCTTCTGGAGTTACTAATCTGTCGATAAGTGGTTATGGGGCTAACAGAGTTATTAATTTGGTCTCAAGTGGTGGTGTTTTGAAAGAAAAAGTATTTTATTAGCTGGTTTTTTTTATAATAAAACGTTTATTAGGTGGTTTTCTCAAAATAAGTGTATTTATTAGGTGGTTTCTGACAATTTTTCCTAGTTTCAATATCAAGCCTTAATTTTTGTTAGATTTCATCTTGTCCATTAAGTATAATTGACTTCTAAAAAAATTGGCTTTTTTCTATTAAATTATTTAGATTAATGGTCATGATGAGCCTACAACTAATGACGCATTGAGATTTAAATAGTTAGATTAATAGTCGTGATGAGCCTACAACTAATGAAAGATTTAGATTTAAATAGTTATAGTGGCTACAATATTAATTTTATTATAATCATTGTAGAATTATTTGTGATTGTAATCTCAAAAGACTTTAAATGGTGAAATAATTTAAATACATAAAAAGAGTAATAAATATTAGGGAGTAGATTATCAATAGTGATTTAAAAACAAAACGCCAAAAAGACAAAAAAATATTACAAAAGATTAATGGGAGATGTCATTAGCATCATCACTCATGAGTAAAAAACAATATACATAATTCCTATCCCTCTACCACTTTCTCCCTCATCTTAAAATACTTTATCATGTTTCATGATCGATTTGATCAAATGCACCTTCACTCATGAGCAATCAATTACTCATGTATTTGAAAATACAAAAAAATTAAAGTATATAAAAATATAGTAAAATGAGTGTCTATTTATAGATTTCAAGAAAATATAACCATTGATATTTTTTAACATTTTTTTTACTTTGTAGATTTTTAGATATTGTATTTTGAAGTTTTGACCATTTTTTGTAAATAATCTGATTGCTAAGTTTGGAAATAAAACCTAATTACTTAATAACTTATTTGATTTATTTTCTTTTTTTATTTTGGTCTCCACCCCCTCCCTCCCTCTTCCCTTATAGTATAGAGATAACGAGAGTCAAGTTTAGGCGAGAAGGGTCTTAGAAGCCAGATTTAGTTTAGGGGGAGGGAGCAGGAGCCATGATCCTTTTAAACCCCAACTCAGCCATTATAGTATATAAATATAGCTATATTTGATAGTAATCATGTTTGTGTTTTTCATCAGTTGTTCCAGTTTTTCTTTTTCTTTTTTTAACAAAGTTTGTATGGCTTTTTTTTCTTTTTCTTTTTTTCGGATAGCTTGATTCATCCAACATGTCATTGGTAAGACCGTACGACAATTATGATAACTGTCAGACGAAACTCAAACGCACAAACACTAGAAAGCACTCCAGTTTGTGCTATTTTTAGCTTTTGACCCAAAAGTCATAAATAATAACCCCCCAAATGTTCCTTTGAGAGCAAGTACAATTACAATTTAATTAACTTTTAATGAAAAAATGCTAACTAAATAAAGGGTACAATTAGGCCCCGTTTGGTTCATACGGTAGTATGGGTTTAGAATCAGGGAATCAAACCAGGGTGGTATGAGGCTGGAACTTGATTCCTAATACCATGTGTTTGGCTTAGTTTTGGAATGAAAATGATACCCTTACTAGTTACTTTTGGAGTATTTGGTTTGGAACATTTTAAAATCAAGAATCAAAATAAAAAAATATTTTACATATATCACGACTTTTTTCTCCCTCTACTTTTTATATTATCTTATAATATTTATAGATGTAAGGATGAATTTTGGCTATATTTTTCCAAGACCAACAAATTACGGACCATGCTACAAAATAATATTACAAATTCGCACAAGGTTAGAAAATAAAAGAAAATAAAAAAAAGTTTTTTGCAAGATATATCATATGCATTCAATGGCTGGTGATCAGAAAAATGAGAATAAAAAAACCATATAAATACGATTCTTGGTGATTAGAAAATTGAGGAAAAAATAAATCATGTAAATATGGCTCTTGGTGATTAGCAATTTTTAAAAAAAATAATATTTATATATGAATATACTTGTGTGTGTGTGGCAAATTGAGAAAAAAAATCATCATATGACTGTAGTTCGTGTAGGAAAATTCGAAAAAACAAACTAGATAGGATATGGAAAATAATCATAACCTACACACTTTTGTTAGTCATTGTGTTTCTTAAGAAAATGAGGGCTAACACGTGAAAGAAAAAAAAAAGATCATACAAACACAATTAGTTATAAAATAAAAAATTGCAAAATCATATGATTATAAGAAAAAATATATATATCTCTCTATCATCAAAGCTATTAGAATTAACTAATAATTAGAGAAAAGAAAATAAAATTACATGTTTAAGCTTTATGCTACATAACAAAAGAATGTTGAAGGAGCTTATTGCCTGTAATATTTGTTAGTCTTTCTTGTTATATGATATTTAGGGGGTTGGAATGAGTCATACCCACCTCCCCCCAAGGGTTTCTAAACCCCATACCTCATGGGTTTGAGGTATGGGTTTTAAAATCATAATATCTCCAACCAAACACATGGTATGGGTTTAGGTCATTCCAAACCCATACCTAATCTCTGAATTATGTGAACCAAACGCCACCTTAATGGCCATGGGTAAGGAATTGCTAAACGCAACCTCACTTTACTAAATGCAACCCCCCACTCCCTTATTTAACTCTCATTATAAAAAACAGGTTCTCTCTCCTATACTCTAGAGAGAAAAAAATAACTTCTGAATTTGTACCGAAATCATAGAAATCAATTCAATAACTTCAATGGATGATAATTTTGACCCACGCGATCTCGAATTAGATGTGAGTGTCGATTTTTTTTTGCCTATTTCGTGTACCTAGTCCGAAATATCGTGTACCTAGTCCGAAATACTTGTATCTGTTTCGTGCAATTTGCATGGAGCCATGAACCCTAATTCGTTCAATGCGTATGAAACTTTTAACTCTGTTTCATGCATATTGAATGAAACATGAATTACTGTTCCATTTAAATTGCACGAATTCGTATTCACGATTTCGTACACATTGAACGAATTAAGGTATGCTATTTCACTCTATATTTTGCAATACAACCATGAACTTCATTGTAGTTGCATGAACCCTAATATATTGATTCCGCAATATCACACGAAATACATTAAGTTGTTTCATTTGATCCACCTGAAACGGTTAAAATTACTTAAATTAAATACTATGATCAATTTAGGTTTTTATAATTGTTTTTTACATTAATATATGCATGTTAATTAGATTTAAGGTATAACTATAATTTTATTTCAAAATTTTAGGATGATGTTGAAGAAATTGGTGATATTGGACCATATTACAATGAATCTTTCACAACTTAAACTATTTTTCCCACTAGAAAACAATTGATTGATTGGGTTCGACAAGTCGGTTTGATGTACAATATGATCATCATCATTGCTCGATCTAATATGGTGAAGGTCAAGGTTTTGGAAACGCAAAAGCTATATTGACATGTGAGAGAAGCAGACGATACAGATTAAGTAAATCTGGTGTACCTGTTGATGTGGAGAAATTTACAGGAACAAAGAAAAGATTATGTACATTCAGACTCAAAGCAAAGGAACATGTTGGTCGTGGTTGGAGTGTGTATGTCCTTTATGGTGCGCACAACCATGATCTTCCAAAATTTAACGAGGGTTGTACAATTGTAAGTAGGTTAAGTAAAGATCAGTTGAATTTGGTAAAAGAATTATCAAAATCTCATGTCATGCCAAATCAAATCATGGATATTCTGACTACCATGGTGATGTATCACATTTATATATAGTTTTTAGATGCATTTAGATTTCATTTAGAACTCCTTTTAGAGCATTTAGGTGCATAATGACATGAATTTACATAAGTTGTGCTCTACTACTCCCCGTTTGTGTGTTTCGATGATTTTCAGGTTATTTTGATGCAAATTGATTATGATTATATGCAATAAAGTGTATTAATCATTGATAATGAAGGTAGCTTGCAAAAGGATCACTATGCATCCGTTTGGGACAATTTTGAGTTGGAATGAAGCAAAGAGTTAGTAAAAGAAGTGCCAAAACTGACACACGTTCACTATTTTCATCATAACTCTTGATATGAAATTGATAATAAATTAATTTCAGTTGGGTTGGATTCTAGAATTCAAGATCTTTCCAATGGTAGGTCACACGCCCCAATCGGAGTTCTAGTTTAGGAGATACAACCTTCACAAGTTAACCCAGGTTCGCCAGCTTTCATCCGATCGGGTGGACTTTAGCCCGATCGGGCCCGCTCCCGAAGGCTTCGTAACCATTCTCCTATCTATTTTAGAGTTTAGTATAAATAGTTAGATTCTTTTATTTTGTGAGACACTTTATTTTCAGCTTTCATTAGTTTAGTTTTAATTGCTTTCTTAGAGTAAACACTTTAGATTAGTTTTGGAGGAGATCAAACCTCGGATTATTTTCAATAAAAATTATTGCTTTACGACAATTGGTATTTTTCTCTAATCTTAATCTCTTTAATTACTTTTGATTACTTGGTTTAATTATTGATTTGATTCATGATGTTAGGATTAGGGTTTTATTTCTATTTTATCATTGTTCATTCAATTATGAGTGAGTAATCTTATTTCTAGGGATTTAAATAGGAAAACCATGTTTATACCATGAATTACTTTTGAATTGCTATTAGTTTATAGGGCTTGATTAGATTGATTATGGTGTGATTTGTTCTTTGATGAGTAATTAATGTTATCGAGCAGTTTCATTGATTGCTTGAGGTTAATAATTGTTTGCACAGACCTGTCTTACTTTTAGAGGCCTAGTACACATCAGTAATTCTGATTATGTTTGTGAACATGCTGCATATGTTTAATTATGGGTGTTGAGACTTAACCATAACGTAACACGTGCTCTAATATATCGATTCTTGACCTAGGTTCTGGTAGTTGTTTGATCCCTTGATTGGTATAAGCATATTGGACCGAACTAATTCTCTAAACCTTCATTTAATAGTTTAAATCTCTTCTTTATATTGCTTTCTAGTGTTTAATTAGTAGTTCAGCTAATTCTTATCTGATTTTGTCTGAAGTAGTTGTTTAGCTAAATACAGTATTAATTTAGAACTCCGTCTCTTTGTGGATTTGACCCAACTTCCCTTGACTATCATTGTTAGAGGACTTAGGATTTATCTTTGATTAGGTGATACGACTTTAGCCTGTCAAATTTTGGCGCCGTTGTCGGTGAGACGTCTAGTTTTCTCAGTTTTTGTTCGATTATTCAGACTAATTTTTTTGTGTAAATACTTTATTATTTTATTTATTTTATTTTTATTTTTGTAAATTCTTTCTTTCTTCCTTCCTTACTCATGAGTTTATATGGTGTGTCCTGGTTATAATTCGTATGGGGAAGGTTATCCTAATTATCAAGGGCAATATGACTGTAATAATGGATATACCAATTATCATGGGCAACACTACAATAATGGGTATTCTAATTTACAAGGGCAATACAATTTTGATAATGGGTATTACAATAGTTATGTGTCTGATGCATCTTCTTATTGTCAATATTCAAATAATGTGTGCATGAATTCCTATGAATTTAATCATTTCCCTAATGAGTCTTATGCAACTGATTATACCCCTTCTAACCCACATGGAGTCCATAATTATTCTCAATCTGAATCGTTTGCATCATCAGTGAGTATAGGTCTACTTATGCAGATGCTTAATTCTTATGGTAAACAAACTGAAAATTTTGATAAAGACTTGATGTGTGACCTCGAACATTTTTCAAATTCTATTCAATCACTTGCTATGCAACTTGATAGTCAATAGGCAATTTATGATGATAATGATTGTGATGATGATTGTGTTGAGAATACCATATTAGAGGTGAATGATAATAATCTGACTCCCGATATTAAAAAGAATGATCAAACTGAGGGGAGTGTGGATATAATGGATGTTTTGATAGAGAAGGAACTCTTGGTTGAGAGCCCTTGTGTTGACGAGGCCATTATTGAGGATGGTGAAGTTGTAAGTAAAACTGACAAGGTTGAGCTTATTATTCCCTGTCCCTATATCCCATCTTCTCATAGACTTGATCTTGTCCCTTCTTTCCCTATTCGCCCATGCCCCACATTTTCTCACAGTTGTGGTTGCTCCTATTCTCTCCTTGAGGCATTGAGGACACTGCCCAAGTTCAGCTTGGGGGGAGGATTTGTGTTTGTATTCTCTATCTCTTTTACTGCTTTCTAGGATAGATTTATTTCTTTCAAAAACACTGAAAAAATCAAAAAAAAAGTATGGTTCCCATGACTGGTTTAGTAGCCTCCCTGTGCCCCTTGTTATGCTCTAATTGAAAAGGATTTGACTCTATTTTTAGGATAGCTAGGCATTTGTGATATTATGGCTATGATTTAATGTTTGATTGCTATGATTTCTAGCGAGTTTTGATTATTATACACTACAGTGTGCTGCATGCCTGAATTGGTTAGACTGTGAGGCCTCTTTGTAAGCCTATTGGATTCATATTATCATCCAGTCTGTTTTTGTGTGTTACTTCCTCTTTAACGGATTGATCTTGACTTTGTCTTCTAACTTGTCTGATTTTCGATGACTTGTAGCATTTGCTGTGATAGACGCGTTCTTTTGTCTGATCCTTGAGCGTCAGAGTGAATTTTTGATATACTTTTATCCTCCTTAGCCCCGCTGAGCCTAATGACTTGTTTCGTGTTACTAAACCCTTATTATGAGCCCATGGCCTTTATTTCTATACTATTTCCAAGCCAAGCTTGGGGGAGCTTTTGTATGGGTTGAGTTTGAGATTAGTTTTATGGTTTGGTTTGGTTTATGGAGAATTAAAGTGTATTTGATGTGGTTTGAGTGTGAGAAAAAGAAAAGAAAAAGCAAAGTTTGAGTAGCGTGAATGTTTAATTCGAAAAATGAAAGAAACAAATAAAAGTTCAAAAGAATTCAAAGTTCTTTCATTCACGTATGTTTATAAAGAAAAATATACTACATTGCTTGAAAATTGGGTTTGTTGTGAGTTTTCATTGATTCATAAGAGTTGGGATGTATTTTGTGGTTATATGGTGTTGTTGGGAGTTGTTTCGGCCATCTTCGACCTTATTCCGAGTGATCTTTGCTCCCCCATTCTTAGTTTTTCCACCACATTTCCTAAAAATATCCCCTAGCTCTTGCCTAAGACGTATTATAACCCTATAAAGTCCTCTTGAGCTCTTGTCTACATTGTTTATTTGATTGATTTCGAGTCAGTTTGTCAAAGTTAAAGAGTATGTCTACTAATTGAGTCGACTTGGCTAGGTTAAGCCTCATTTAACCTTCTTAAACATATGAGAGTGTGAGTGCGAAGGGCATTTATGGTCGGGTTGGTGAGTGTTCGGGCATATTCTTTGCCTACCACAAAATTGAGAGGAGTGACACCTTTGTGAGAGCCTTTTTTAGGATTTTTATGCCATGTAGATGAGTTGAATTTGATGATTTGCTTGGATGATTAGTAGTTGGATGGGTTTAAATAGATGAATTTGAATTTTGCCTGCTTGAAAGATTCTTAATCTTGAAAATGTTTTGAGGTTTGAATGTTTCTATCTTTGCGGTGAGACAATATATTCTATGTTCATGTCTTGTTTGCTTGAGGACAATCAAAGGTTTAGTTTGGGTGAGTTTGATGTATCATATTTATATATAGTTTTTAGATGCATTTAAATTGCATTTAGAACTCCTTTTAGAGCATTTAGGTGCATAATATCATGAATTTACGTAAATTGTGCTCTACTATCCCCGTTTGTGTGTTTCGATGATTTTCAGGTTATTTTGATGCAAATTGATTATGATTATATGAAATCAAGCGTATTAATCATTGAGGATGAAGGTATCTTGCAAAAGGATTACTATGCATCCGTTTGTGACAATTTTGCGTTGGAATGAAGCAAAGAGTTAGTAAAAGAAGTGCCAAAACTGACACACGTTCATGTTTTTCATCATAACTCTTGGTATAAAATTGATAATCAAGAAATTGCAATTGGATTGGATTCTAGACTTCAAGAGCTTTCCAATGATAGGTGACACGCCCCAATCAGACTTCTGGTTTAGGAGATACGACCATCGCAAGTTGACCCAGTTTCGGCAGCTTTCACCCGATCGGGCGGACTTCAGCACGATCGGGCCATCGACCCGAAGGCTTCGTAACCCTTCTCCTATCTATTTTAGAGTTTAGTATAAATAGTTAGATTCTTTTATTTTGTGAGACACTTTATTTTTAGCTTTCATTAGTTTAGTTTTAATTGCTTTCTTAGAGTAAACACTTTAGATTAGTTTTGAAGGAGATCAAACCTCAAATTATTTTCAATAAAAGTTATTGCTTTCCATTAATTGGTATTTTTCTCTACTCTTAATATCTTTAATTACTTCTGGTTGCTTGGTTTAATTATTGATTTGATTCATTATGTTAGGACTTGGGTTTTATTTCTATTTTATTATTGTTCATTCAATTATGAGTGAGTAGTCTTATTTATAGGGATTTAGGGAGGAAAACCATGTTTATACCATGAATTACTTTTGAATTGCTATTAGTTTCTAGGGCTGGATTAGATCGATTATGGTGTGAGTTGTTCTTTGATGAGTAATTAATGTTATTGCGCAGTTTCATTGATTGCTTGAGGTTAATAATTGTTTGCACAGACCCGTCTTACTTTTAGAGGCCTAGTACACATCCGTAATTCTGATTATGTTTGTGAACATGTTGCATATGTTGAATTATGGGCGTTGAGAGTTAACCATAGCTTGACATGTGCTCTAATCTATCAATTCTTGACCTAGGTTCTGATAGTTGTTTGATCCCTTGATTGGTATAAGCATGGTGGACCGAACTAATTCCCTATACCTTCATTTCATAGTTTAAATCTCTTCTTTATATTGCGTATGTTATCTGAGACTCAATCATGGTCTTCCATGTGCTCAAGAGTTGATGAAATTGGAAGCTGAAAATAGGAGTATCCAACTTTCAGATATCCACCCCTTTTGAAAAACGCTGAAAATAAAAGATGATTAAATGTTCTGAGGAATTGCAGTCTGAGTGTCGACATGAAATAGATAAGGTGTTGAACTCATTTTTCAAGGATATCTTAGATTTTCCCGAAGAGAAGAAAAAGTTATTTGCGGCTCAATTGGAAAAAATGATTCATCCTATATTCACGAGTCTTAAAGAGCTAACTGCTATAGCACAACCTAGAGGTCGTCCTACAAAAGAAAACCCTACAAAAAGAGATTCGTCTGGTTAGGAGTACACAGAAAAATCGTGTTCCAAAAGTTATGGTGGTCACTCTTCTATTTTTATTGGAAGAGGTCGTGGACGTCATTCTAAGGTTGTTTCTAGAGGAAAAGAGCAATCTACACCATCTTCATCTCTTTGTGGTCGTGGTCGTGGCCGTGAACGTGGATGCAGACGATCTTCCTTAAAATCCTCAAAGGCATCACATGAGGTCCCCCCTAATATTTTGCCATTTGTTGATCAACTTCCCTCGTAATTGTGCCTTACATTAGCAACATCCACAATGTTGGTGCTGATGGAAATTGTGGTTATAGAGCTGTTGCTCGATGGTTATATGAGGACGAAGATTGTTGGCCAACTGTTATTGAATACTTGACTATGGAGATTGAGAGAAATTTTGAGTTATATGTTGATGCATTAGGCGGAAAAGGTAATGTTAGAGGATGTTTAATGTCACTACAACATTATGTCGGACCAGCGTCAAAACCTCATTGGTTGTCTTCACTTGATCTTGGCTTTGCTATTTCAACAAGATATAACGTTACGGTTGTGAGTTGGTCTGTGGACCAACCAGTTTCTTTTCTCCCAATAATCGCTCGTGAGGGTAAACAAGCACTCGATCGAGTTATCACTCTTGCGTATCTCAACAGAATGGAGCATTTCATAGTGGTAAGTAAAAATAATGTCTAAAATATAAGTGTAGATCTTATTCCACCTATTTATTATACATATTGTAATTCTTATTTTCATTGATAATATATTTTAGGTGAAATGAAGGAAGATAGTCTTATTCCACCTATTTATCCATATTGGCGTTATCATCATCATATAAGTGTTAACGTATGGAAGTTTCCGTTTCAAACAAGAATAGAAAGGTGGAAAGGTGTAGCAGGTGTCTCGGTTCATGAAAAAGAAGTTGACCAGTTCGTAATAGATCTCTGAAAGTTGATTAGCGAGAGGACAAAAGATGATTATTTTTAACACCTAAGGTGTATTTTGTTTAGTTTTGATTTTTTTCACATCATAGATTTCACACACATTGATATTATTAAATGCCTAAGGTGTGTTCTTCTTTCCTCTGAAAAGCGACTCTTAGGCCATTTTCAACAGAGCATATTGCATTTAGTAAACATACCTAAAACAACTGTGATAACAATAAAATTGGTAAACATCTTAAAATCTGATCAAAGCTAACATCGTTTAAATTCTAAAAATTATCCAAGCTAACACCTACTTTTGAAGACAACGAGAATTGTGGATAAAGCGAACAAGTCCTAGGTCCAATATAGAGGACGAACACACTTTTCACATTATCCAAAAACCTAATTACAAAATGTCTAGTAATAACCAACTATAACTAATTGCTGTTTAGATGCACCTTCACCCGATCCTCTTTGGGATACATGAAAGTCTTCAAATTCCTGCACAACAACAATCGCCTGATCCATATAATAATGATCCTCTATACTCAATTGATTTCGCAATTCAGGATATAAGGGTCGTATATAATGCGCAATCAAGTGCAACCGCTGCAAAATTATTAGTACAAACATTAAATTCATCTTCATGACTTAAAATCACACTTCATAAATTTTTTTTGCAAGAAATTACCGCTTCTGCGGTAAGTTGATGTTGAATTGGACGAAGTCCTTCTGGGGCATAATCTGGGTTTTGCACTTTGACATGGGTACATTGTGAAAACCATTGCATACAATCAGGCGAGATATCCCAAGGATTAGAAGCCAACTCACCTAAACGACTATTTAAACAATGGGAGGTGGCATCATCCCAAAAGCACATCATAGATTTCTAATACTCAATTGAATAAGAGTGGGATGACTTATATTCTTTACTAGGTGTGATAGGACACATAGGACGAGTTTGCACTTATCCAAATTGGCGCAATACACGATCTGGCATATACAACGGATGCATCCAGGATATAATGATAATGGATATTTATCACAACATTCAAACCACACGACATCCATATAACCTGTAACAGAATAAAAATTATACGAGACAATTATTTTGTTGATTACCACGACAAACAATAACAACAAGTTTTGTTGTTGTCGTTCCAATATAGGCATGAAAATTGACCTCTTCGCCCTTCATATCGTCTAGCCTCCATCAATGTTGTTGTAGCGTCGCAAGCAGTTTTGGTGTTGCTGTTTGGACATCCCACTTTGTAGCACGAGGATGTTCATTTGGCACATATTTGGAGTTTGTCATGGGTTGAAACATAGGAAAATGATCATATATCCACGCCTACATAAATAAAACAAATCATTAAAAATATGTTAAAGTTTAAGGTATAGCTAAATCAAGCATTTAATATTTTTTATACCTCAAGAAGAGTAGACGATCCAACAAATTGACAAGTGTTGGAACTCGAAGCCTTGTCAAGTTCACGATATAGAAACGATAGAGCTGCCGATGCCCAAGAATAGGTCATAACACTCACAAAGTCTCGAACAAGAGGAAATAATAGGGTGGACACTCGATCAACTGTCTTATCAATAAAAATAGTGGACCCTAGAAAAGTTACTAAGTATCCTCTAGCTATGTCCTCTGCAGCACATTTATTGTTGGAATTCATCAATGTCTCTCTAATTTTTGTCAACTTAATACCACCGTGTGAATGTTCAAACTCTACTTGACTTGATTCTAAATGAAGCAACTTTCCCACGACAGAAAAAGCGAGCTTCGTGAGTCTTTATGTTGCATTGGGTGGTGAATGGCAATGCCGTTGATAGGAAGTCCCATGATCAATGATACATCATGGATTGTTATTGTCATTTCCCCAAAAGGTAATGTTGAGTCTGTATTTTACATGTTTTTAGGCACCTTTTGGTGGAGATTTTAATACTTTGAGTATGAGTTTTGATCGATTTACTTCTAGTTTATATGAAATAAGCATGGATGCAGATCTATTGAGATTTGACGCTTTCGGGATGCTTTTGATACTCTTTGTGTTGCATTGGGAGCTTACGAGTCTCCTATGGTAGTCCCAGACACTTATTGCCTGCTTTCTTGAGAGTTTTCAGTTGAGAAGATCGTCCCAGACACACCCCTGCTCGCGGCACACGCCACTGTTCGAGGATTTTCGCCGAGAGCTAACCACTGATCGCGGTCAGCGCCGCGAATCACGGTCAACGACCACCACTGCTCGCGGTCAGCACCACTGATCGGGGTCAGCGCGTTGACCCGCGGTGTATTCGAAGCGATATTCCTATCGGTTTCAGATTTAGTTTATTTTAGTGCCTAGTGTACATACTTAGACGTTTTATTTGATAGTTATTCACTCTTTTATTATTATAACTCTTAGTTTATCCCTAAAGATATTGCTTTTGATTAGTTTTGAAGATTGAACATATCGATTCGTGAAGTTTAAATCAAGTTTGATTTTCTCTATTCCCTTTTGCTATTTCTCAATTATATGTCTTCAATTATGTTTATAGTTCTTATTGCCATGAATAGTGAGTAGTCTTATTTCTAAGATTGAGTTGAGCCCTAGCATGGATTGATGACTTTATTCTTTCAATTTCATGTTATTGAATCGTATGATTAGGGTTTGAAAAGTTTGTTTTCATTATCAGTTTGCATCATTGTTAGACCTAGTTTTTCTTATCAATGGAAGTTGGAATTGAAATTGGGATTTCAATATAGAAATTTGTTATCTTGTCGATTGAATTCATTAATGAAAGTTGGGATTCAATCTAGTTTAACTTGTCATTGGTTGAGATTCGCAAATGAAAATAGTGAGAATCAAGATTGAGATTTTCATTGGCATTGATTCTTAATGCATCTAATTTTGTATGTTATCCATGAAAATAGGAAGCATGCATATTAGTTAGGCCTTTTGTAGTCACGAAAGTAGTCTTAAGGTAGTTCTTATTTGAAAGAATGTCATCTCGCCTAAGGTTCGAGTTATTAATTGAAATGTAAGTTGTGTTTGATCAATTCATGTTAGTGGTGATGCTCAATCTTAGTACCTTCTTATCATTGTTTTCATCATTATTGTTATCCTTAATAGTACTTTAGAAATTAGTTTGATTGATATTACCATCGATATAGAATTGTGTAGCTATTTCATAGTCTAGAGTCAACTAGTGTTTAATCTCACACCTCCCTCAGTTCGACCCGTTAGTGCTACGACACTGTTCGCTTGCGGTATTAAAATAAAACCCTAAAATAGACTACACCTGTTCCCTTGTCTTTCCTTTCCTTTTCTTGCTAACTCTCTTTTTCCAGAGTTGTTTCTGAATGCATAGGCGTTCGAGATCAGTACATAATAATCTATACTTTGACCCTGAAATCGAAGCCATTGCAAGAAGGCGCAATGCAGAAAGAAGAAGAAAATAGTTAGAGGATAATCAAAGAGAGACAATGGCTCGTCCTCTAAGAGACTATAATATGTCAGGTGTTACATCAACATCTAGCATTGCCAGGCCTGCTGTAGAGGCTAATAATTTTGATATCAAGATCGGGTTGTTTTAGTTCATTCAGCAAGATCAATTCAGTGGCAATCCCACAGAGAATCCAAATGACCACATCAATTTTTTTCTGGAGAAGTGTGATACAGTGAAGATAAATAGGGCCTCTGAAGAAGCAGTTCGACTTCATTTATTTCCCTACTCATTAAGGGATAATGCGAAGGAGTGGTTGAAGAAACAAGAAGCTAATAAGTTCACCAACTGGAATGCCTTGGCAACTGCTTTCTACCGCAAATATTTCCCACCAGGGAAAACTGCCAAGCTACGAAATGCATTCACATCATTTACTCAAATGGATGGTGAAACACTTTATGAATCTTGGGAGAGGTACAAATACTTGCAGAGGTAGTGCCCACACCATGAAATCCCTGCTTGGCTTATCAATCAAACGTTCTATAATGGTTTAGCTAATGAGGACCACACTTCTATTGATGCTGCCTCAAGAGGTGCACTAATGGCTAAGACAGTTGAGCAAGCCCTAGAGTTGATCGAAGAGATGGCCGCTAACAACTATCATTGGTTCAGCGAAAGGTGAACAACGAAGAAAGGGGGCAGATATGAGGTCGATGCAATAACTTCTCTATCTAGTAAAGTTGATGCATTGACTCAGCAGATTAAACAGATGTCTGGAGGTGCTAGTGCAGAGATGAATGCTTTTCAAGGGAACAATGCTCCTGGGTCCACTGAGATGAGTATCATGGAACAAGATCAAATCAATGCTCTATATGGTAATGTTAAACCTATGAACGACCCATACTCAAATACCTACAACCTTGGTTGGAGGAATCATGAGAAATTTTCTTGGAGCAACAATCAAAATCAAGCACCACGACACTCCACTCCTCCAGGTTTTCAGCAAAAGCCACAAGGTCAATCTTCTCAACCACCTCCTCAGATGTTGTACACTGATACTTTATTAGAAAGGTTGCTTGCTAATTCAGAGGAGACCAATAAAAAGTTCGATAAAATAGACGCTCACAATAAAAATTTTGGCACTCAAATTGCACAGCTAGCTCAGCAAATGTCCAACGTGACCTAACATCTATCCCAATTTCAAATATGTTGATGATTTGACTAAAAATGAAGATATTGTTAAGGCATTCCATTCTAGATGTCATAAGCTGGTGGAAGCTAAAAGTGCAGCTGAATATGATCAAATATTGACAGAAATGAATGAAGCATTTAAATCTGTGCCGGCAATGCTAAAGTATGTGAATGATACTTGGTTAAAACCATATCGATAGATTTGTTCGTACTTTTACCATTGATAAACTTCATTTGGGAACAAGGACGAGTAATCGGTAAATATGAATTGAAATTAATATGTATTTCCTTCAATATTGTTTTTTTTTATAGTTTTTTTCAAAATAATAATAAAATTACACTTACATTTTACTTTATCATGTAGGGTTCAAAATGCTCATGCAGCCCAAAAATGGTGGTTAAAAAGTCCTACATGAAGTTTGGATACCATATGGCTAGGGCTCTTCACCGGTCCAGAACCGGACCGGACCGGACCCGGCTGGACCGGCAGATCGGAAATAGGAGATTGCGAGGATCGGAGACCAGACCTGAATCATCCGGTCCGGTTCCGGTCTAGACCTGTTTTTTCCGGTCCGGTCTGGGTTTTGACCGGTTTGGACCTGTTGTATTTATAATAAAATCACAGTTGCTACGATTGGAAAAGAAAAAAAACAAAGCAATATGCTACAATGCTACTCTTTACTTTCCATAATTCAATATTCTGTATATATAAAGAATTATACTTACATAAGAGAGAATGATTGAAGATTTGAGACCTAAAACAAAAAAAGGACTAACATTCTTCAAGTTATACTTTAACTTGTCATTAAAATGCACATTTCCACCATACAAACCCTCAGTCATTTGAAGGATTTACTTTTCATTTAAGCCCAAATTACAAACCCAATATATAAAACAAAAAATAATCATAAAACGTACTCTTTAATTGTCGTTTGACGAGTTGTCGTCATCGTCGAATTGCTGTTAGGGATTGAATTACCCATTGATTAAATTTGTTTGCTGGAGTACTAATGTAAGAATTTGCAGGTTACTTCTAGTGTTTTACTTCTACCTTCTCTCTCTCTTTTTTCTTTGTCTAACTGACTTACTCTGCAACCCCCCACACACCTTATTTTTCCCTCTTCAAGGTATAAGTGGGCCTTAGTTTGAAATCTTTTTATATTAGTTGTATCACACGTCTCTCAATCCTATGTGTTGAGTAGTTTTTTAGCTAAAAACATAATTCCGGTCCAATCCGGTCTGGACCTGAATATTCCGGTCTTAGACCGGACCGGACCGGAAACCCGGAATAGCTATTTTCTATGGACCGAGGACCGGACCTGAATATGCCGGTCTGGTCAGGTCCATACCTGGTCCGGTATGATTCCGGTCCAAAATCAGGTCCGGACCGGTTTGTGCACACCCCTACATATGGCCAAAGATCAAGTCCTTTTTGAAATTGCAAACACGTGAAATCAATGACGATTTTGGAAGGTCTCAGAATAGAGATCCTCATATCACAGTATTACGAATATTATGATGTTGAAAGGTCGAGTTTCGCACAAGGCTTTGCGCTTGCTTGACAAGGAATACAAGTATGTTGAAGATATTGGAAAGGAAGATGATGATTGCGTATGTTATCTGAGACTCAAGAGTTGATGAAACTGTGATAGACTATAGTCGTATCACCTAATCAAAGATAATTCCTACAGTCCTCTAACAATAGTAGTCAAGGGAAGTAGGGTCGAATCCACAGAGAGACGGAGTTCTAAGTTAATATCCAGCCAAATAGCTACTTCAGACAAGATCAGATAGAAATCAGCTGAACTAATAATTAACTACTAGAAAACAATATAAAAAGGATTTTTACTCTATAAAATAAAGGTCTAGGGAATTAGTTCGGTCCACCATGCTTATACCAATCAAAGGAGCAAACAACTATCAGAACCTAGGTCGAGAATCGATAGATTAGAGCAATGTCAAGCTATGGTTAAGTCTCAACGCCCATAATTCAACATATGCAGCACGTTCACAAACATAATCAGAATTACTGGTGTGTACTAGGCCTCTAAAAGTAAGAAGGATCTGTGCAAACAATTATTAACCTCAAGTAATCAAAGAAACTGCGCAATAACGTTAATTACTCAATAAGAACAAATCACACCATAACCTATCTCATCAAACCCTAGAAACTAATAGCAATTCAAATAATCATGGTATAAACATGGCTTCCCTCTCTAAATCCCTAGAAATTAAACTACTCACTCATAATTAAATCAACAATAATAAATCTAATATGAAACCCTAATAATTGCATCATGAATGAATAAATAATTAAGCTAAGCAATCAAGAATAATAAAAGAGATTAGAGTAGAGAAAAATACCAATTGACAGAAAGCAAGAACTTTTATTGAAATCGAATCCGAGGTTCAATCACCTTTAATCTAATCTAAAGTGTTTAATCTAAAATAAAGCTAAGAACTATCGAAAATAAAACTAGAGAAAAAGATGTCTCTAAAAATATGAGGAATAGTTATTTATAATAGCCCCAAAATCTAATTAAAAAATGAATAGAAAAAGATAGAATTTCGGGAAAAAGAGCTGTCCGTGCTCCAGGCCCGATCGGGTCAATTCCCGCCCGATCGGGTGGCTAAACTGCAATTCTGTATCAACTTGCGAAGGCCGTATCTCTCTCAAACTAGAAGTCCGATTGGGGGGTGTGACCTATCATTGGAAAGCTCTTGAAGTCTAGAATCCAACCCAATTGGAATTTCTTGATTATAAATTTTATATCAAAAGTTATAATGAAAATAGTGAAGGTGTATCAGTTTTGGCACTTGTTTCACTAACTCTTTGCTTCATTCCAACTCAAAATCGTCCCAAACGGATGCATTGTGATCCTTGTGCAAGCTAGCTTCATCTTCAATGATTAATAGGCTACATCCTTGGTAGTCATGATCACTTTGTATCGAAATAACCTGAAAATCATCGAAACACACAAACGGGGAGTAGTAGAGCACAACTTATGTAATTCATGTCATTATGCACCTAAATGCTCAAAAAGGAGTTCTAAATGCAATCTAAATGCATCTAAAAACTATATATAAATGTGATACATCAAACTCCTCCAAGCTAAACCTTTGCTTGTCCTCAAGCAAATAAAACATGAACATGGAATAAATTGCCTCACCCCAAAGATAAAACATTCGAAGCTCAAAATATTTTCAAGACTAAGAATCGTTCAAGCAGGCAAAATTCAAGTTCAACTATTCAAATCCATCCAACTACCAATCATCCAAGCAAATCGTCAAATGTAACTATCCACAAGGCATACAAATCCTGAAAAGGTGCTCATAAAGGTGCCACTCCTCTCTATTTTGTGGCAGGCAAAGAATATACCCGAACACTCACCAACCCGACCATAAATACCCTTCCCACTCACACTCTCATGTGTTTAAGAAGGTTCAATGACGCTCATCCTACTCAAGTCGACTCAATCAGCAGAAATACTCTTTGACTTTGACAAACTGACTCGAAATCAATCAAATGAGCACTACAGACACGAGCTCAAGATGACTTTATAGGGTTGTAATGGGGCTTAGGTAAGAGGTAGTAAATATTTTTAGGAAATGTGGTGGAAAAACCGAGAAAGGGGGAGCATGAATTACTCAAACAAGGCCTATGATGGCCTAAACAACTCCCAACAACACCATATAACCACGAAATATAACCATACTCTCATAAATCAATAAAAACTCACAACAAACCCAATTTTCAAGCAGAGTAGCATATTTTTCTTTATAAATATACTTGAATGAAAGAACTTTGAATTCTTTTGAACTTTTATTTCATTGCTCTTTCATTTTTGAACTTCATTCACGCAACTCTAAATTTGCTTTTTCTTTTCTTTTTCTCACTCTCAAACCACAACAAATACACTTTTAAATTCCTCAACAACCAAACTAAACCAAGAGACCAATTTCAAACTCAACCCATACAAAAGCTCCCCCAAGCTAGGCTTGGAATATCAAGTGAAGGCCTTGGGCTCATAATAGGGGTTTAAGTAGCATGAAACAAGTCATTAGGCTCAGCGGGGCTAAGGGGGATAAAAGTATATAAAAAATTCACTCTGAAGCTCAAGAATAAGACAAAAGAACGCCTCTATCACAGCATATGCCACAAGTCATCGAAAATCAGACAAGTACGAAGTCGAAGTCAAGATCAATCCACTAAAGAGGAACTAACACACAAGAATAGACTGGATAATAATATGAATCCAATAGGCTACAAAGAGGCCTCACAGTCTAACCAATTCAGGTATGCAGCACAAAGTGGTGCAATATAATCAAATTTTGCTCGAAATCATAGCAATCAAACATCAAATCATAGCCTCAAGATCACAAATGCCCAGCTATCCAGAAAACATAGTCAAATCATTTTCAAATAGAGCACAACAAGGGGCACTGGGAGGCAACTAAACCAGTCATGGGAACCATATTTTTTGATTTTTTCACAATTTTTCGAAAGCAGTAAATCTATCCTAGAAAGCAGTAAAAGAGATAGAGAATACAAACAGAACTCCTCCCCCAAGCTGAACTTGGCAGTGTCCTCAATGCCAAAAGGTGATAAGGACTATGCTAAGAGGAAAAACAATGTTAGTACCCTCACTCTCGCTCACAAAAAGAAGAAAAATAAAAATAAATAATTAAAAAAATGAAATGAAAAGGAAAAAGGGAAAGAATAAGAGTTGCCTCTCGCAAAGCGCTGGTTTATAAAGGTCCCGCACGACCATATTACCTCAACCATCAGTCAGAAGAGGAACAAGGTTGTAGGAATAGTACCCTAACATGCCCGTACACGATCTTATCCTATCATCATTGGAAGAGTCCAATGCCTTGAGTAACTTATCAAATGCGCCTGCAAACATGTCATTGAGCACTAGATATGGCTTGATGACAAGCGCATCTATCTTCACATAAATAATATCAGAGAAAACGAATGATTTGTGAAGATAAGTAAAATCAAAATAAAAGGGAGAAAAGAAGGACAATGAACAACTCCCCTTTGGTGGCGTAGGCTGTGAGGATCTCAAGGAGAGAATAGGAGCAACCGCAACTATGAGAAAATATGGGGCATGGCGAATAGGGAGAGAAGGGACAAGATCAGGTCTATGTGAAGATGGAATATAGGGACAGGGAATAATAGGCTCAACCTTGACGGTTTTAATTACAATTTCACCATCCTCAATAATGGGCTCGCCAACACAAGGGCTCTCAACCAAGAGTTCCTCCTCTATCAAAACATTCATTATATCCACACTCCCCTCAATCTGATCATTCTTTTCAATATCAGGAGTCAGATTATTATCATTCACCTCTAATATGGCATTCTCGACACAATCATCATCATAATCATTATCATCATAAATCGCCCGTTGACCATCAAGTTGCATAGCAAGCGATTTTTCATAATTTGAGACATGTGTGATGTAACACATCAAGTCTTGATTAGATTTTTCAATTCGTTGTGTGAGGTAACACATCAAGTCTTGATTAGATTTTTCAATTCGTTCACCACAAGACTCAATCATCTGCTTAAGTAAATCTAGACTCTCTGAAGATTCAGATTGTGAATAATTATGGACTCCATGTGGGTCAGAATAAGTATAATCAGTTGCATAGGACTCGTTAGGGAAATGGTTAATATCATGGGAATTCATGCACAAATTATTTGGATATTGACAATAAGAATATGCATCAGACACATAACTATTGTAATACCCATTATCAAAATTATATTGCTCTTGTAAATTAGAATACCCATTATTATAGTCTTGCCCCTGATAATTGGAGTATCCATTATTATTGTCATAATGCCCTTGAAAATTAGGGTAACCTTCCCCATACGAATTATAAGCCGGCCACTCCATATAAACTCATGAGTAAGAGAGAGAGAAAGAAAGAATTTACAAAATAAGAAGAAAATAAAATAAAATAAAAATAAAAACAAAAAACAAAAAAAATGTACCTCAATTAGAACAATGAAGTTCCAATGAGGCACAGAGAAGTAGACCAAATAACCAAACAAAAACTTAGAAAAGTAGCCGTCTCCCCGGCAACGGCGCCAAAATTTGATAGGTTTTTAGTCGTATCACCTAATCAAAAATAAACCTACGGTCCTCTAACTAAGGTAGTCAATGGAAGCAGGGTCGAATCCACAGGGAGACAGAGTTTCTAAATCAATATTCAACCAATTTAGCTACTCCAGAGTAAATCAGGAAGGAATTAATTAAACTAATGATTAAGCTAAGAAAGACGAATTAAACAAAGGATTTAACTATGGAATAAAAACCTAGGGTATTAGGTCGGTCCACCATGCTTATACCAATCAAATAGGGTCAACTACTACCAAAACCTAAGTCAAGAGTCGGGGGATTAGAGCCTATGTTGAGCTATGGTTAAGATTCAACGCTCATAGTTCAACATACGCCGCATGTTCACTTAAGTAATCAGAACTACTGACGTGTCCTAGGCCTCTAGTCGTAAGACGGATCTGTGCAAACAACTATTAACCACAAGCAACCAACGAAACTGCGCAATAACGTTAATTACTCAATAAAGAACAAACCACATCACAATCACCCTAATCAAGCCCTAGAAATCAATAAGAGTCTAAATCACAATCATGGTATAAACATGGCTTCCCTATCTAACACCCTAGAAAGTGACTACTCACTCATAATCGAATTAACAACAACAAAACTAATATGAAACCCTAACAATTGCATCATGAACGATTAAATAAATAAACTAAGCAATCAAGAATAACAAAAGAGATTAGGGTAAGGAAGAGTACCAATTGACGGAAAGCAGAAACTTTTATTGAAATCGAAATAGGTTTGATCACCTCTAAATTAATCTAAAGTGTTTAAACTAGGCTAAGAACAATGAGGAATAAAACTAGTCTAAAGCTCATGAAAGATGAATATAAGATGTATCTAAAGATGAAGGGGAGAAGGTATTTATAATACCCCCCAAGTTTAATTAAAATCGGAAACAAAAACCAAAATCCGCGAATAAATGCATGGGACCCGATCGGGCCCGAGGCCTCCACCCGATCGGGCCCACACACCAATCATTACATTCTTCTCCTTGGCTTCTGGTGGCAGCAACGTAGCTTCAAAGTGAGAAAAAGGGGCTGACCCGATCCAGCACCCGATCGGGTATGTGATCGGGTCAACAACAAAATGGCCCAAGTACGCCCTCTTGGCGTGGGAAGCAGCAGCTGAAGTTGGATCGTCCACCCGATCTGGTCGGGCGGTGGGCACCCGATTTGGTCCGCAACATCTATACCCGATCAATATTTCTTCACCCGATCGGGCCATTTCTGCTTGATCAGTGCACGGAAACCTCATTTTTGACTCTTTGGCTCTCTAATCTTCACGTTTAGGGGTCTTGGGACCTCCTAAACTATCCGTAAAGCTCGTGAGCCATCCTACGTGCCTCGTAACATCTCGTAAAGCTGTGGTTGCTTCCAAATGGCTCGGGAATAAAGAGAAAACTCCATAAAACCTGCAATTCAACACTAAAACACGAAACCACAACTATATACGAAAGTTAGCACAAAATAGCTCCCAAGAGCTCTAATGACGCACAAATTAGCCTGAAAATAAGGGAGAAAACTCTATATAAATACGTGATATCAAACTGGAAGCTAAAAATAGGAGTATCCAACTTTCAGATATCCACCACTTTTGAAAAACGCTGAAAATAAAAGATGATCAAATGTTCTGAGCACTTGCAGTCTGAGTGTCGACATGAAATAGATAAGGTGTTGAACTCATTTTTCAAGGATATCTTAGATTTTCCCGAACAAAAGAAAAAGTTATTTGCGGCTTGATATGCTAAAGTCGTATCACCTATTCAAAGATAATTTCTAAAGTCCTATAACAACAATAGTTAAGGGAACTAGGGTCGAATCCGCAGGGAGACAGAGTTTCTATATTAATATTCAACCAACTAACTACTTCAGATGAAGTCAGAGAAGATTAACTAAACTAATGATTAAACTAAAGAAGACAAGAATTAAACTGAGGATTTAACTATGGAATTAAAGTCTAAGGCGATAGTTTGGTCCACCATGCTTATACCACTCAAGAGGTTCAAATAACTAAAGTCACCTAGGTTTAGAGTCGAACGATTAGAGCACGTGTCAAGCTTATGGTCAGGTCTCAACGCTCGTGATTCAACATATGTAGTATGGTCACAAACATAATCAGAATCACTAATGTGTTCTAAGCCTCTAAAAGTAAGACTGATCTGTACGAACGATTATTAGCTAGACATAACTCATGAAATTGGCCACTAACACATATTATGAATTCACGAACAAATCACATAACAATCGCTCAAATCAAAACCTAGAAACTATAGCAATTCAGATAGCAATCACGGCATAAACATGGCTTTCCTCTCTAAAGCCCTAGAAAAGGGGACTACTCACTCATGGCTAAGAAAGACAAAACTAATTCAAAGTAAAGATTCATACTTGGCAATAAAATCAATAATCAATCACAAGCAATCTAAAATAAGAATGAACGAAAATAAAGAGATTACTGAAATTGAGTTTGAATACGAATTATATTGAAAACAAAAGCAACGATCCAATCTTCAACAATGGAGAGAGAAAAACTAGAGTTCTAAAGCTAGGGCTCAATGAAATTACAATGAAAATAATATGTCTCTAAAAATAATGTTGTATTTATACTAAGTCTAAAAACAAGAGAAAAAGATTAAAAACGGGCGACAAAACGCGCGTCATTAAATCAGACTTTCAAACCGCCCGATGACGTCGGGCGAAATACTCTTTCTCAAATCATGGTCTGGCAGCATCTTGCAATCCGCCCGATGGGTCCGGGCGAGATCAGGCGGGTCTTACGTCTTCTTCAGTTTGTATCTGGCAAGCATAGCAGGGAACTGGGCACCTCAGAAACAACCGGCCGATGGGTCCGGGCGATGTCGCCCGATCGGGCGTTTTGACGATCTTCCAGTAGCAAAGATTTCGCCCGATCGGGCGACCAGCTGTTATCTTCCTTGGTCTCAAAAGCCAAATCGTCTAATCAAAGACGCCTCTCTGAGCCTATGAAACGTGGCCTTAGAGCTCTGCAACTCGGTAAATCTTCCTCATAACTCCGCCTATCATATGTTGATGCTCAAAATAGCAAAGAATAGGAAGAAAACTTCCTAAAACCTGTAATTCAACATAGAACACGCAAAACACAACTATATAGAGGAGTTAGCATAAAATAGCTCCTAAGAGCATAATTTGACGCACGATTTAGCTCAAAAGTAGGGGGAAAAACTATATAAAATAACACGATATCAAATTCCCCCAAGCTAAACCTTTGCTTGTCCTCAAGCAAATGAATCATGAACAATGGAATAAATTGCCTCACGCCAAGAGAATAGAAAATTCAAAGCTCAAAACATTTTCAAGACTAGGAATCGTCCAAGCAGGCAAAATTCAAAATCAATTGATCAGATCCATCCAACTACCAATCATCCAAGCAGAACATCAAATGCAACATCTACATGGCATACAAGTCTTGAAAAGGTGCTCACCAAGGTGTCACTCCTCTCAATTTTGTGGCAGGCAAAGAATATGCCCGAACACTCACCGACCCGACCATAAATGTCCTTTCCCACTCACACTCTCATGTGTTTAAGAAGGTAAAATGTCCCTCATCCTTATCAAGTCAACTCAATTAGCAGATATACTCTTTAACTTTGACAAACTGACTCAAAATCAATCCAATAAACATTGTAGGCACAAGCTCAAGAGGACTTTTTAGGGTTGTAATGGGGCTTAGGTAAGGTTAGGGAAATATTCTAGGAAATGTGGTGGAGAGCCGAGCATGAGGGAGCAAAAGTAATTCATATCAAAGCCGAAGATGGCCGAAACAACTCTCAACAATACCAAGTAACCACAAGATGAATCCCAACTCTCATAAAATGATGAAAACTCACAACAACCCAATCTTCAAGCAATGAAGCATAATTTTTTTTTCTTTGTAGATAACGTGAATGAGGTAATTTTGTTGTCTTTGAAGCTTTGGTTTCTCAAAAAAAATTCTTTCTTTTCTTTTCGAACCAACATCCACGCACCTCAAAACTCGAATTTTCTTTCATTTTTCACACACTTGAAGCCATAAATAATACACTTTTATTCCTCAAGCAACGCAAACCATAGAACAAATTTCAAACTCAACCCACAAAATGCTCCCCCAAGCTAGGCTTGGGAATAATAAATATATGAAGGCCATGGGCATGTAATAAGGGTCAGTAGCACGAAACAAGTCATTAGGCTCAGCGGGGCTAAGGAGGATAAAAATATAATGAAATTGCACTCTGGAGCTCGAGAGTAAGTCAAAAGAACGCCTCTATCATAGCAAATGTAATAAGTTATCAGACATCAGATAAGTACGAAGTAAAAGTCAAGATCAGTCCGCTAAAGAGGAACTAACACACCAAAAATAGACTGGATAGTAATATGAATCCAATAGGCTAGAAAAGGCCTCACAGTCTAACCAGTTCAGGCATTCAGCACAATGTAGCGTATAACAATCAAAACTTGCTCGAAATCATAGCAATCAGAATTCAAATCACACCCTCAAAATCACAAATGCCCAGCTATCCAGAAAACTAAGTCAAATCATTTTCAATCAAGTCACACTAGGGGCACAAGGAGAATCAAACCAGTCATGATCAATCATATTTTGTTTTGTTTTTTCAGCATTTTTTTCTTAAAGCAGTAAAACTAATCTAAGAAAGCAGTAAAACTACACTAGTAAGCGATAAAAGAGAGAGAGAGAGTACATACAGAGATGATAATCCTCCCCCAAGCTGAACTCGACAATGTCCTCATTGCAGCGAGGGAAAGGAGTATGACAAGGGCATCAGTCGCCCATGTGAGTGTCGGTGCCATCACCGAAAGAACCGCCACCTGAACCACCTGGAAAACCCCAGGAAAACCACTACCTCCAGTACCAAAGTCCCCTAAAGAAATAGAGGCTCGAGGTCTACCACCATCTCCATCACCTTCGTCCTCATCTCGACCATCCTCCTTATCAGCCGACACGCTATAGATAGGGTTCCATGTGTACCACGATTGGTGCTTGGCAGTCTCTGTAATGTGATGACGCGCACAGTAGTCGTCATACATAGGGTACAGGGCCAAATGTGCATCTCGTTCCATACGGTTAAATTGTGGAACCATTTCTGCAATAGTATCAACATGTTGGCCCAGACGTGCAATGGCCGACGTGTTGGCCGTCATCGCGTGATGTAGCTCCTGTAAGGTGACAGTGTTGGCATTCATGCCAACCTGCAAGTTCTGTAGCATCCCCATCATACCTGCATAATCAAAATCAAAGGGCGGGGGAGGCGGAGGAGGGTGTGAGGAGGTAGAGGCGCCAGGGTCATCAAAAGTGCGCTGCCTCCGCATATAAGTGTTTTGTGGAATCTCATTGCGGGGCGGCGGGATGTCTTCCCCTACTATGGGGAGGTGATAGTTCTGAAGGCCAGGGCGAATACGTGCTCTAGGGTCAGGCAACTCTATGGACTCGACGGTCTCATTAATCAGAACACAGTATTTTCCGTTGGCCTTCCTTTTGAGAAGGTGGATAGTCTCGAGGTATGTGGCATGGAGTAGCTCAGTGGTCGTGGCAGGATTATAATTATTTTCATCAAAACCAGGGATTCGCCTAGCAAAAAGGGTGATCAATCCCCCGTTAACAATACGGCAGGAGGAAAAGGAGTCGTCATCACGACGGGTGGGAAGGATGTTGGAGACACACTCCAACTGTATAGAAACCTGATGGGGGATGTTGTATTCGTAGTGTAAGTCAGTGCCCTTGAACATGTACATCCCAAAAAAGGTGAAGTCATCTTTTCGGATCAACTGCCCCTCCACCCGAGCAAATAAAGTCCAAGCCATAAACCTAACCCAAATGGCAAAAATAGTGTGATGAATCAATTTGGCAGGACAGTGCTGGAAAGTGAATGGTCCCTCATCCCTAGTCAACCCATAATAAATCAAACGGGGTTGCCAATCAACGGGTCATCGAATTGGCCCCCTGTTGGGCAATCTCAGGACTCGTGCAAACTCGGGTAATGTATATTCCTGCTCAATATTGCAAAGTCTAAATCAAATATGTGTTACAGGGCCAGACCGAGGTTTGACGACTTGTAAACTACTATAAAATTCATAGACAAGCAAGGGATAGGCCCGAACTCGAATAGAAAACAAAGATTCCATACCAATCACACTCATCAATTCTTTGAAGTCATCATATAACCCTAGGCTAGTAAGAAAAGGGAGATCAAGGAAACGAGTTGATACTACCTCACGCTCCCGAAGGAGACGGAATTTAGCCTTTTGCTTCTCGCCTCGGAAGATGACTTACGGGTACCTCTCGTCCGGCGCAATTGGTTGTGGTGGTGGTGGTGGTGGTGGTGGTGGTGGTGGTGGTGAAGGAGATCGTTGCCGTCTCCTAGATCTTGAACCTTGACCACGTAATAATCTTCCTAAACTTGCCAAGTAATAATCGTTGGTAATAGTAAACTAGTTGCTTTCTAACAAAGCAAGGGGTTAATTGAACTAATCAAAGTGTCGCGGAAGCCCTGATCAAAATGAGTGCACCCTCTCTCTAACACCTTTCAGATAGGAAAGATTCTTTTTCTGCCAGTTCGAGCCTGGCGAGGCGCTCCTTTGATTTTTGCTTTTAGTTTAGTGATTGATATCAACTCAGAAATCTCCAAATTCTTCGAAAAGCCCAGCCCTCGCCTTCTTCAGTGGCCAAGTTGAAGGTTTGGATGAAGAAGTGGGGATTTTGAGAGGAAATTTGGGTAAAAATGAAAATTGGCGGTGAAAGATGAAGAAAATATGAAGAAAAGATGGAGAAGGTAGCTTGAAGGAAGCTTTAATGGAGGTTGAAGGAGGATTTAATGGAGGTTGAAGGAGAAGAAAGGAGATTTTAATGGTGGGAGATGAGGGTTTAGAGAGAGAAAGAGTGAGTATTTGTGAGTGAGGGAAATAAGAATGTGAGGTTGTGAGTAAAAGAGAGAAGAGAAATCCGGATAAAACAAGTGAATCTGAGTATTTAATGGAGGTTGAAGGAGGATTTAATGGAGGTTGAAGGAGAAGAAAGGAGATTTTAATGGTGGGAGATGAGGGTTTAGAGAGAGAAAGAGTGAGTATTTGTGAGTGAGGGAAATAAGAATGTGAGGTTGTGAGTAAAAGAGAGAAGAGAAATCCGGATAAAACAAGTGAATCTGGAAAATGGTCCGATCGGGTGGAGGTGCCCGATGCCTTTGGGCGAAATCTCATCCTTCAGTTTTCTCATTCCGCTCGATCGGGCGTTTATTTTATGCTCAAACTGCTTTTGTTGCGCGCCCGATCGGGCTAGTTTGCCCTGTGCCATCAGGCAGAAATTTCTTCTTTGCTGTGCATCCGCCCGATCGGGCGGACTACGCCCGACACCATCAGGCAGTTTTCTTCTTGTGCATAGTTTGTGGTTTGCAAAGGCCAGAACTTCAGCCCGATCGGGCCATATCGCCTGATGGCATCGGGCGGTGTGCTTTACGGCTTTTTGTCATTATTTCGCTAAAGGATAGCTACTCAATGGTCAAGTTCCTTCACAACAGCACTCATAACTCATATTAGTACCCTCTCACTCTCTCACTAAGCTACAAAACTATCAAAAATAATCTAAGAAGAAAAATTTACGGGTTACCTCCCGCATAGCGCTGGTTTATAAAGGTCCCGCACGACCATATTACCTGTTCATTCAAACCTCATCTGATGAAGGAGATCCAAAACGAATTTCCTCCACACGACCAATGAATGCACCCTCATGGTACAGCTTCAAACGCTGCCTATTAACCTTGAATTTCTCACCTTTCGGACTAACGACCTCAATAGCTCCATGTGACTTCACTTCAGTCACCTTAAAAGGTTCAGACCATCTAGACTTCAACTTGCCAGGAAATAATCTCAACCTTGAATTGAACAGGAGCACTTTATCACCAATCTGAAACTCGCGTTTCTGGATCATTTTGCCATGCAACTTCTTCGTTTGCTCTTTATAGAGCCTATGATTCTCGTAAGATTCTAGACGAAGCTCATCCAATTCATTCAGTTGAAGTAGTCGCGCCTCAGCTGTAGCTGCCAAATCAAGGTTAATCTCTTTGACCGCCCACGCAGATAAATACTCCATTTCAACTGGAAAATGGCAAGCTTTGCCATAGGCCAATCGATAAGGGGTGGTGCCCAATGGAGTCTTAAAAGCAGTGCGGAGCTCCAAAAGAGTATCATCAAGCTTTAAACACCAATCTTTCCTAGCTTTTGCAACAACCTTCTCTAAAATCCTTTTTATTTGCCTATTAGAGACCTCTACCTGACCACTAGTCTGGGGATGATAGGCTAGACCAACTTTGTGTGTGACCCCATGTTTTTTAAGAAGGGATTTGAAGGTGCTCTTGTGAAAATGAGAACCTCCATCGCTAATAACAACTCTATGGACACCAAAACGGGGGAAAAAAAATCTTTTTGAACAATGTCATTACAACCTTTGAATCATTGGTTGGTGATGCAATAGCTTCCACCCATTTTGTTACATAGTCGACAGCCAGTAAAATGTATTTATTCCCACATGAAGTAGGAAAAGGACCCATAAAATCAATTCCCCAGACATCAAAAGGTTCAACTTCTAGAATTTCACTCTGTGGCATTTCTTGCCTCTTGGATATGTTACCCGACCTTTGACACGCATCACAAGACAAACAAAAGGAACGGGCATCCCTAAAAATCGTAGGCCAATAAAAACCATTATGTAAAACACTATGACCAGTAGCTTGGGAACCTAGATGACCACTAGAGGGCATACTATGACAATGTTTCAAAACCCCCTCTATTTCCCAATCACGAATACAACGACGGTATATTCCGTCAGAGCATTGCTTATAGAGAAGGGGATCCTCCCAAAAGTACCTTTTAGCGTCATGATAAAACTTTTTTCTTTGCTGATAGGTAAGATTGGGAGGATGAGACCCACCAACACAGTAATTTGCAAAATCAGCATACCAAGGGGATCGGGAAGAGACTGCAAACAAATGATCATCAGGAAACGAGTCATCAATAGGAGAATCGAAAGCAGACTCAAACCTCAACCTGGAAAGGTGGTCAGCAATTACATTCTCTACACCTTTCTTATCTTTGATCTCAAGATCAAACTCTACAACAGCAATATCCATCGAATCAATCTGGGTTTGGCCTCCTTCTTGGCCAACAAATACTTCAATGCTGCATGGTCAGTATGTACAATCACTTTCGAACCTATCAGATAGGTTCGAAACTTGTCTAAAGCATAAACTATCGCCAATAATTCCTTCTCTGTCGTAGCATAGTTAACCTGGGCCGGATCCAAGGTTTTGCTGGCGTAGTAGATAGCATGGAGCACTCTATTTTTCCTCTGACCAAGCACTGCCCCAACAGCGTAATCACTAGCATCACACATTATCTCGAAAGGCAAATCCCAATCGGGTGGCTGTATAATAGGGGCAGTGATCAATGTCGTCTTAATCCTATCAAAAGACTCCAGACAAGCATCAGTAATTACAAATGTGGCATCCTTAAGCAACAACTAAGTAAGGGTTTCGCAATTTTTGAAAAATCTTTTATAAACCTGCGATAAAACCCCGCATGACCAAGAAAACTTCTCACTCCTTTGACATTCATTGGAGGGGGAAGTTTCTCAATCACTTCAATTTTTGCTCTATCAACCTGAATGCCATGCTCAGAAATCAGATGACCCAACACAACACCTTCATTGACCATAAAATGACATTTTTCCCAATTTAAAACAAGATTCACTTTAGCACGTCTTTTCAATACCTTGGATAAATTATGTAGGCAAACATCAAAATCAGACCCATAAACACTAAAATCATCCATAAAAACTTCCATAATATTTTCAATGAAATCAGAGAATATGGCCATCATACAGCGCTGAATGGTAGCGGGAGCATTACACAATCCAAATGGCATTCTACGATATGCAAAAGTACCATAAGGACATGTAAAAGTAGTCTTTTCCTGATCATCTAGGTGGATAGGAATTTGGAAAAAGCCAGAATATCCGTCCAGATATTAGAAAAAACTATGCTTAGCTAACCTTTCCAAAATCTGATCAATAAAGGGAAGGGGAAAATGGTCCATCAGGGTGGCATTATTAAGTCTACGATAATCAATGCACATTCGCCACCCTATAACTGTCCGGGAAGGGATTAAATCACCTTTATCATTTTTCACAATATTCGTCCCTCCCTTCTTTGGAACTACTTGCACAGGACTAACCCACTTAGAATCAGCAATAGGATAAATAATGCCTGCATCTAACAATTTCATGATTTCTTTCTTCACTACCTCTTGCATATTAGGATTTAAACGCCTTTGAGGTTGAATGCAAGGGCGCTGATTTTCCTCAAGATTTATACGATGCATGCAAAAGTCAGGGCTAATGCCCTTGAGATCGTCAATACTATACCCTATAGCCGTCTTGTGCATACGAAGCACTGTAAGCAATTGTTCCAATGTGAGTTTAATACTAACAATCACAGGACATTGTTCCTTATCATCCATAAAAGCATATTTCAAATGGGAAGGGAGTGGTTTAAGTTCTACCTTTGTTACCTGAGGTGTAGAGGTTGAATAAACATTTTCTAATTCCACATAATCTTGTCCCTGTTCAGAAGTAAAGCCCTCCAAATCAGCAATATAGGCGTCGACTTCAGTATCGTTGCCTGATGGGTCTCCCATAGTAAGTGCTACCTCCAAAGGATCAGCACCAGATATCTGCGAGAATGCAGATAAAACAGCTCTGTCTATAACATCAATCCTGCAATAGGATTCCTCAAGCATAGGAGACTTCACAGCATTGGTTAGTGTAAATGTCACAGTATCATCACCAACACTCAAAGTCAAAGACCCAGACTTGACATCAATTACAGCACATGCAGTACATAAAAATGGTCTACCCAATATAATAGGAACTTGGGCATCCTCCTCCATATCCAATACAAAAAAATCCACAGGGATGGAAAGCTTTCCCACCAGAACAGGTACGTCTTTTAAAACACCTAGAGGGTATTTGATAGAACGATCAGCCATCTGCAAAGTAATTTGAGTACACTTAAGTGCCCCCTTGTTCAGTTTCTTACAGACAGACAATGGCATGACCGATACAGATGCACCTAAATCACATAAAGCTTTATCAATAAACAATGCACCTACATGACAAGGGATGGAAAAACTACTAGGATCTTTCAATTTAGGTGGAGTTTTATTTAGCAAAATGGCACTACACTCTTCAGTGAATGCGACTCTATCTACCCCACCAAAATCTTTCTTTTTTGTGATCATCTCCTTCAAAAACTTAGCATAAACAGGCACTTGAGAAATAAGTTATGTGAAAGGAACCGTTACCTCAAGGTTCTTGACCATAGCCAAGAACTTACCAAGTTGTTGATCCACCTTGGACTTTTGCATTCGATGAGGAAAAGGCAACCTTGGTGTAAAAGGTGTATCCGAAACCTTCTACTTCTTCTTTTCTGCCTGTTTAGCTTCATCAGACAGTTCGACATCAGACGTCGAATTCTTCTCTAAATCCTTCTTTACTACCTCCTTCTCCTTGCTAGGGGCAATATCATCTTTAGGGATGTCAATGGGGCGGGGCGGGGCGGGGCGGATGTTGGCATTCCTATCCCCATCCCCGCCTAAAAAACTCATCCCCATCCCCAACCCATCACCTATGGCGGGGGAAAATCTTGTCCCCATCCCCGCCCCAACGGGGACAAGATAAAATCTATCCCCGCCCCATCCCCGCGCGAATCCCCGCACCCGCCCCATCCCCACCCCAATCTATTAGGGTTAAGGGAGAGGGAAAACAAAAGTTTAAAAGTAATTTTGGATTTTAGCCTTTGGAAAATAAAAATATCAAATGAAAGCACTAAACAACTAATAACATTTAGGATTTTAGGCCTTTGGAGAATACATATGACGGGGCTCAGACGGGGCGGGCGAGGATGGGGCGGGTATGGACTAATATCCACCCCCGCCCCATTACCCATGGCGGGTATGGTTTTCATCCCCATCCCCGCGCCATCCCCCTCGAAACCTTCCCCATCCCCACCTAACTGGGGCGGGCGCGGGGCGGCTCTCCACAAAACCCGCCCCACTGACATCCCTAATCATCATCAATGGGCATAGGACGAGTAGCATAAGCAGTGCCACTACAGAGAGTAATAGCGTTTGCTTGTTCCTTTTGCGTAGGTTGCCCTGGCAATTGTCCCTGCTACCTCTGTGCATTATTCTCTGCCAATTGACCAATCTGAGTCTCGGGAAGTTTTATGTGCTTCTCTTGGGCCCTCTGTGCATCCTCATTGGCTTTCTGCATAGCCAACAAATGTCTCTCTTGAGTTTTCTATGCTTCCTCATTTGTCTTTTGCATCGACAATACTAGTTTCATCAGTTCAGATGTGCTAGTCTCTTGTGAGGTTGCATTTTGTGGTGCTGGCTGATAATTCTGATGGGCAGGTCTTTGGAAACCAAGGGGATTGTGAGAATTCCCTTGGTTTTGGTAGTAGTTGGGTTTTGGGTTGTTATGTGGAGGCTGATAGGAATTTAGTGGGGGATGGTAGGAATTTTGTGGCTGTGGGTTCTGAACGTTATTGCTTCTATAGGAAAGAAGTGGATTATCTTTCCAACCAGGATTGTATGTGTTGGAGTAGGGGTTATTTGGCTGTCTTTGCTGAAAAGCATTCGCCTGCTCCATCTTATTTTGACCGAACTGACAATCATGACCAAAGCGACCCTGAATACCACACACCTCGCAGCAAGATGAGGTGATGGGTGCAACTGCCGACATGGCATTGATGCTCACAGGCGGAGGTGTTGAACTAGAAGACTTCATTGTTTGTAATTGCTGAGTCAGTTGCGCCATCTGAGAGGTAAGCAATGAAATAGCGTCAACTTCAAGTACCTTCTTAGTCAAACTCCTAGATGATGAATGGTCATATGCTGCGAGATTTGCTAGGAAGTCATAACCCTCATCAACTGCCTTGTCTAAAAAGACTCGTCCTTCAGACGAATCAACAACACTCTTCGTCTGAGGTTGCAGACCATTGTAAAAAGCCTGCGTCAGAAACCACTTGTTCATATTATGATGTGGACATTCCCTTTGTAGGTCTCTGAATCTAGTCCACGCTTCCCTCAATGTCTCATCTGGCTCTTGGGAAAACGTGGCCAACTTGTTTCTGATTTCTGCTATTTTTATGGGAGGGTAATACTCGTGAAGGAATGCAGCAGAAATCGCTGAACCACCTCTGAGCCTTGTCTCTGAGTGAGAACTCAAATAACATAACTTTCAGCTGCTCAGGTGTTACTCCTTGATGTTTAACAGTTCTGCAGAGTTGTTGGAATCTCTGCAGATGGTTGGCCGGATCTTCAAAAGGATGCCCACTAAACTGATTCTGCTACGCCATATTAATTAGTGCAGGCTTAATTTCAAAATTGTTTGCACCAATAGTGGGCATCTATGGACCTGTGGGTATGCCTTTAGGATTAGGCACCCCATAAGATTTCAGTGACTTCGCCATTGGTAATATAGAAATCTCTTAATCTGGCTTCTCTTGATCACATTCTGCTCTAAGATCCCGAAGTATTGCTTCCGAGTCGGGATCTCCAGGAATTATATGAGTTTTCTTTTGATACCTGGACATAAAAGAGAAACGACAAGATAACCGTGAGAACGGCCTCAATTGGAACGGAAGGTTCCAATGAGGCAAAAAGAAGTACGCTAATTAATCGAATAAAAACTAGAAAACTAGCCGTCTCCCCGGCAACGGCGCCAAAATTTGATAGGCTAAAGTCGTATCACCTATTCAAAGATAATTCCTAAAGTCCTCTAACAATAATAGTTAAGGGAAGTAGGGTCGAATCCGCAGGGAGACAGAGTTTCTATATTAATATTCAACCAACTAACTACTTCAGATGAAATCAGAGAAGATTAACTGAACTAATGATTAAACTTAAGAAGACAAGAATTAAACTGAGGATTTAACTATGGAATAAAAGTCTAAGGCGATAGTTTGGTCCACCATGCTTATACCACTCAAGAGGTTCAAAAAACTAAAGTCACCTAGGTTTAGAGTCGAACGATTAGAGGACGTGTCAAGCTTATGGTCAGGTCTAACGCTCGTGATTCAACATATACAGTATGGTAACAAACATAATCAGAATCACTAATGTGTTCTAAGCCTCTAAAAGTAAGACTGATTTGTACGAACGATTATTAGCTAGACATAACTCATGAAATTGGCCATTAACACAAATTATGAATTCACGAACAAATCACATTACAATCGCTCTAATCAAAACCTAGAAACTACAGCAATTCAGATAACAATCATGGCATAAACATGGCTTTCCTCCCTAAAGCCCTAGAAAAGGGGACTACCCACTCATGGCTAAGAAAGACATAACTAATTCAAAGTAAAGATTCATAATTGGCAATAAAATCAATAATCAATCAAAAGCAATCTAAAATAAGAATGAACGAAAATGAAGAGATTACCGAAATTGAGTCCGAATACGAATTATATTGAAAACAAAAGCAATGATCTAATATTCAACAATGGAGAAAGAAAAACTAGAGTTCTAAAGCTAGGGCTCAATGAAAGTACAATGAAAATAAGATGTCTCTAAAAATAATCTAAGTGTTGTATTTATACTAAGTCTAAAAACAAGAGAAAAAGGATTAAAAAAGGGCGACAAAACGCGAGTCATTAAATCAGAAATTCATACCACCCGATGACATTGGGCGAAATACTCTTTCTCAAATCATGGTATGGCAGCATCTTGCAATCCGCCCGATGGATCCGGGCGAAATCTGCCTGATCGGGCGGGTCTTACGTCTTCTTCAGTTTGTATCTGGCAAGCATAGCAGGGAACTGGGCACCTAAGAAACAATCGCCCGATGGGTCCGGGCGATGTCGCCTAATCGGGCGTTTTGACGATATTCCAGTAGCAAAGATTTCGCCCGATCGGGCGACCAGCTGTTATCTTCCTTTTGCTCAAAAGCCAAATCCTCGAATCAAAGATGCCTCTCTAAGCCTATGAAACGTGGCCTTAGAGCTTCTACAACTCGGTAAATCTTCCTCATAACTCCGCCTATCATATGTTGATGCTCAAAATAGCAAAGAATAGGAAGAAAACTTCCTAAAACCTGTAATTCAACATAGAACACGCAAAACACAACTATATAGAGGCGTTAGCATAAAATAGCTCCTAAGAGCATACTTTGACGCACGATTGAGCTCAAAAGTAGGAGGAAAACTATATAAAATAACACGATATCACGGCTCAATTGGAAAAAATGATTCATCCTGAATTCACGAGTCTTAAAGAGCCAACTTTTATAGCATAACCTAGAGGTCGTCCTACAAAAGAAAACCCTACAAAAAGAGATCCGTCTGGTTAGGAGTACACAGAAAAATCGTGCTCCAAAAGTTATGGTGGTCGCTCTTCTACTTCTATTAAGAGGACGTGGACATCATTCTATGGTTGTTTCTAGAGGAAAAGAGCAATCTACACCATCTTCATCTCTTTGTGGTCATGGTCGTGGCCGTGAATGTGGATGCGGACGATCTTCCTTAAAATCCTCAAAGGCATCACATGAGGTCCCCCCTAATATTTTGCCATTTGTTGATCAACTTCCCTCGTAATTGTGCCTTACATTAGCAACATCCACAATGTTGGTGCTGATGGAAATTGTGGTTATAGAGTTGTTGCTCGATGGATATATGAGGACGAAGATTGTTGGCCAACTGTTAGGGAATACTTGACTATGGAGATTGAGAGCAATTTTGAGTTATACGTTGATGCATTAGGCGGAAAAGGTAATGTTAGAGGATCTTTAATGTCACTATAACATTATGTCGGACCAGCGTCGAAACCTCATTGATTGTCTTCACTTGATCTTGGCTTTTCTATTTTAACTAGATATAACGTTATGGTTGTGAGTTGGTCTGTGGACCAACCAATTTCTTTTCTCCCAATAATCGCTCGTGAGGGTAAACAAGCACCCGATCGAGTTATCACTCTTGGGCATCTCAACAGAATGGAGCATTTCATAGTGGTATGTAAAAATAATGTCTAAAATATAAGTGTAGTTCTTATTCCACCTATTTATTATACATATTGTAATTCTTATTTTCATTGATAATATATTTTAGGTTGAAATGAAGGAAGATAGTCCTATTCCACCTATTTATCTATATTGGCGTTATCATCATCATATAAGTGTTAACGGATGGGAGGTTCCATTTCAAACAAGAATAGAAAGGTGGAAAGGTGTAGCAGGTGTCTCGGTTCATCAAAAAGAAGTTGACCCGTTTGTAATAGATCTATGAAAGTTGATTAGCGAGAGGACAAAAGATGATTATTTTTAACACCTAAGGTGTATTTTGTTTAGTTTTGATTTTTTTCACATCATAGATTTCACACACATTGCTATTATTAAATGCCTAAGGTGTGTTCTTCTTTCCTCTGATAAGAGAATCTTAGGCCATTTTCAACAGAGCATATTGCATTTAGTAAACATACCTAAAACAACTGTGATAACAATAAAATTGGTAAACATCTTAAAATCTGATCAAAGCTAACATCGTTTAAATTCTAAAAAATTATCCAAGCTAACACCTACTTTTGAAGACAACGAGAATTGTGGATAAGCGAACAAGTCCTAGGTCCAATATAGAGGACGAACACACTTTTCACATTATCCAAAAACCTAATTACAAAATGTCTAGTAATAACCAACTATAACTAATTGCTGTTTAGATGCACCTTCACCCGATCCTCGTTGGGATACATGAAAGTCTTCAAATTCCTGCCAGCAACAATCGCCTGATCCATATAACCCAATGATCCTCTATACTCAATTGATTTCGCACTTCAGGATATAAGGGTCGTATATAATGCGCAATCAAGTGCAACCGCTGCAAAATTATTAGTACAAACATTAAATTCATCTTCATGACTTAAAATCACACTTCATAAATTTTTTTTGCAAGAAATTACCGCTTCTGCGGTAAGTTGATGTTGGATTGGACGAAGTCCTTCTGGGGCATAATCTGGGTTTTGCACTTTGACATGGGTACATTGTGAAAACCATTGCATATAATCAGGCGAGATATCCCAAGGATTAGAAGCCAACTCACCTCAACGACTATTTAAACAATGGGAGGTGGCATCATCCCAAAAGCACATCATAGATTTCTAATACTCAATTGAACTAAGAGTGGGATGACTTATATTCTTTACTAGGTGTGATAGGACACATAGGGACGAGTTTGCACATATCCAAATTGGCGCAATACACGATCTGGCATATACAACGGATGAATCCAGGATATAATGATAATGGATATTTATCTAACATTCAAACCACACGACATCCATATAACCTGTAACAGAATAAAAATTATACGAGACAATTATTTTGTTGATTACCACGACAAACAATAACAACAATTTTTGTTGTTGTCGTTCCAATATAGGCATGAAAATTGACCTCTTCGCCCTTCATATCGTCTAGCCTCCATCAATGTTGGGTTGTTGTAGCGTCGCAAGCAGTTTTGGTGTTGCTGTTTTGGACATCCCACTTTGTAGCACGAGGATGTTCATTTGCCACATATTTGGAGTTTGTCATGGGTTGAAACATAGGAAAATGATCATATATCCACGCCTACATAAATAAAACAAATCATTAAAAATATGTTAAAGTTTAAGGTATAGCTAAATCAAGCATTTAATATTTTTTATACCTCAAGAAGAGTAGACGATCCAACTAATTGACAAGTGTTGGAACTCGAAGCCTTGTCAAGTTCACGATATAGAAACGATAGAGCTGCCGATGCCCAAGAATAGGTCATAACACTCACAAGGTCTCGAACAAGAGGAAATAATAGGGTGGACACTCGATCAACTGTCTTATCAATAAAAATAGTGGACCCTAAAAAGTTACTAAGTATCCTCTAGCTATGTCCTCTGCAGCACATTTATTTTTTTGAATCCATCAATGTCTCTCTAATTTTTCTCAACTTAATACCACCGTGTGAATGTTCAAACTCTACTTGACTTGATTCTAAATGAAGCAACTTTCCCACAAAAGAAAAAAGCGAGCTTCGTGAGTCTTTATGTTGCATTGGGTGGTGAATGGCAATGCCATTGATAGGAAGTCCCGTGATCATTACATCATGGAGTGTTATTGTCATTTCCCCAAAAGGTAATGTTGAGTATGTATTTCACATGTTTTTAGGCACCTTTTGTGGAGATTTTAATACTTTGTGTATGAGTTTTGATTGATTTACTTCTGGTTTGTATGAAATGAGCATGGATGCAGATCTATTGAAATTCGACGCTTTAAGGGATGCTTTTGATGCTCTTTGTGTTGCAGTGGGAGCTTACGAGTCTCCTATGGTAGTCCCAGACACTTATTGCCTGCTTTCTTGAGGAGTTTTCAGTTGAGAACATTGTCACAGACACGCCCTGCTCGCGCCACATGCCACTATTCGCGGATTTTCGCCTTGAGCTAACCACTGATCGAGGTCAGCGCCGCGAACCGCGGTCAACGACCACCACTGCTCGCGGTTAGCGCGTTGACCCGCGGCGTATTCGAAGCGATATTCCTATTGGTTTTCAGATTTAGTTTATTTTAGTGCCTAGTATATATACTTAGACGTTTTATTTGATAGTTATTCACTCTTTTATTATTAGAACTCTTAGTTTAGCCCTAAAGATATTGCTTTTGATTAGTTTTGACGATCGAACACATCGGATTGGTGAAGTTTAAATCAAGTTTGATTTTCTCTATTCTCTTTTGCTATTTCTCAATTATATGTCTTCAATTATGTTTATAGTTCTTGTGCCATGATTAGTGAGTAGTCTTATTTCTAAGATTGAGTTGAGCCCTAGCATGGATTGATTACTTTA